>JAAGKR010000463.1:78018-200781 GCA_011419295.1 Clarias macrocephalus | reverse complement strand
TTATTATTATTATTATTATCAGACAAGTAATGATTTTACTAAGTTGCATTACTTAACCAGTAATTTCAACTGTGTTGCTTTTGTTTTGTGATTTTCACATTTTTTCATTCAGATAACCAATCTGAGGTGCATTGAGTTGGAAGATCATGTACATCATTTATTTATCTGCTGCAGTAAATGATGGTTTACTTTCCTGATTTAAATAGTTTGATGCTGATGAAAATAAAAATGTCCTTCAACTGCTTCATATGTGACTCTTGTGGTTAAGATCCTCATAGTGTAATAGTAGAGCTACTGTATAATTTTTAAAAAATCTCTTCAGTAACTTATATGTTATAATTTTAAGAAAGCACAATAAAAAAAGTTAGTGGCGGTCAGCAGCCATACTGAGTCTATACATGAACAAATGCAGAGACGTAGCTCTGCTACTTATAAAGGGGTTAATGGTGCTTTGAGCATGGAACTTTGAAATCACTTGTTCAGATAAGGAATCGTGAGATTCATGCTTCTGGTATTTCTATCAATGAGTGTATCTCAAAGATCTAGAATGTTATGGATAATATAATTAAATGTAAAAAATAAAACTCATATTCTAGATTCATTACATGAAATATTCCAAGCGGTTTTTGTTTGTTCCAGTCAATGAAAATAAATCCAGTATTTCAAAATATTGAAATATTTGACTTCGAGTTTGAGAATGTTCATACAATGTATCTCTCAGTCTACCTCAGTATATGCAACCACAATCATGGAGAAAACAGCTGGCTTGACAGTTGTCCAGGGTTCTTCACAGAACTATAAGGAACTTTAATGCAAACAGAGCATAATGGAAAAGTGCAGAAAGTGTAGAAAGTACGTTGCCAGGGTTTGGCAAACTAAGATTAACAAATACACTTAGGAAAAGTTATAGAAATAACTTTCAGTTCTATTTTTTCCGGACACAGAGCACAGATGGCCAGACTTCCCTTTTTTAAAGCTAAAAAACAAAAGGATCAATACTCAATAATCAAATCCATTACTATCCCTTACTACTACAACTAATACTATCACTCTGTATTACACTAAATAACCAAAATTCATCAAAGATGGTTGTGTCTATATTTACTAATTTACAGATGTACATGTATATTATCAAACATCAAAATCAATTATTAATGATCTAATGAGGCAAAAATTTAATGATCGATCACTTGAGACATGACTGTTGGGAAAGGAATAGGAAAATAGGAAAATAAGTATAAGATTATTACGCATCTTGAAAAAAATCTCAACTTTCTCCTATGGAAAAATGAAGCTATTAGCACTAGTGGTCGATATTCTGGTTAGGAAAAGAGGAACAAATCAAACTCTCTTTGAAAAAAAGGAAAAAGGAGCGATGAGGCACTTGTCAGATATATAAACTCATGTAAAATTAACTGTCTACGTTTGTCTTCAATAAACTTGATTTGCTTTGCTCTACTCACAGTTGTTTGGGTTTTGTTTGAAATTTACGGGAATCCTCAAAATTTGCCATGAACATTTCTCCACTGATGTTCCCAACTATTATCACCACTTGTGAATGCTGTCTTTCAAATTACTCAGTAACACACAGGCACATGAAAATCAAAGTACAAAAATACTTCATGCCCTCTAAAAATGATGTCCCTTTTAAAAGGACAGTACATTGTAAACCCGAATATGTTGGCAAAACTAATAAATTTTGAGGTGATCAGTTACATAATTTTTTTTAAGTAATGATGTTTCCAATTTTAAGTAAAAAGAATCAGTTTTTGAGTTTGTTGTACTCATTCATATTAATCGTTCTTTACTTATAAAAATAAATTGTTGTTGGTCTTTCGTCAATGGGTCCCCACAGCAGACAATCTGGTCCGCACACAAACTTGGCACAGCTTTTACACCTGATACCCTTCCTGACAACCCTCCTATTTTATCTGGACTTGGGACAGGTGCTTCATCCAGTTGTCAGGAATCGAATCCAGGCCTTTTGCATGGCAGACGAAACACCTACCACTGAGCCACCAGTGCCCTATTGCCAGACAGAAAATCACTAGGCTGAAAGATTTTAAGTTGGTGGAACTTTAAGGTGACAATTCCTGTTACTTAAGTACTTACGATTACTTAAAATATAAAATTTGTTCAGCTAACTTGAAAAGTGTAATTTCTACAAACTCAAAAATACGCCAAAATTCTAGATACTCATCAAGGTCTATTCATTTGAACTAATTGTAATTATTTAACAGTACTCAATATGTTTAATTACTTAGCATTAGGGTTTACAGTGTAGAACAGAGTTAATGAAAGTATGACAACCTTTTCTCTGATGTCAACCTGCTGGAGGATCGAGCCAGTCATTACTGGTGGTGTATAAATTGTAGCATTTTTAAATGTTGGGTTTACAAGCAGCTGAAAGCAGATATAATAGCTCTGTGGTCTCACTAGCAGTCATGCGGCTGCTTAATATCATTAATATGAAATACACGCCAAAATCAGTGACCTGCTACTGCATGTTACCAGCTGCAGCTCGATTGACTTTATAAATATTAATTGTTGTTGTGCAAAATAATTTTTATTGTATTGTTGTACAAAAAAAAAAAACAGACGTATAAAGATTTTGCGGTGCCCTGTAAAATATGTTATAAGGTGGACAGGGCATCCTTCAGTAGTATTTGGATTAAATCTTAAAATCCAGCTTCATCCTCAACTCACCTGCTAACCACAAAGCCAATACTTGTTCAAATAAAGCAATCAAGACTTTAATATTCCAAATATACTTTGTCCATGTAAAGGACAAAGGGTAACCGAAACGTTTTCATGCCTAGCATCCATTTAAAATTATACAGATAAATAACTGATTCCTATAAGATTATGAAAAATATATATACCTTTTAAGACTACAGTGGCTGCATACAAAAGTAAATATCCATGTGTCAGGGATCACCCCTAGAGGGCGCCAAAGCGCCCAGAGACTTCCTTTGTTTTTTTCTGTTTTCTTTGTTCTATGTTCTCCTGGCCTGTCTGTCTCTCAGTCTGTTTGTAATATCTAGTTTGTCATGTTTATAGTTTTTATGTCCTATGTTTAAAGTTCATGTTCTGTACTTTTGGTTCCCTGTCTTGTTCTCATTAAAATCCTTTTGATCACCTCACCTCTGCTATAATGCCATTCCTTCGTCTCGCAAGCAGTAACCGTGACACCATGAGTCATTCTATCATTAGGGGTACTTTTCATGTCTATTCTACATATTTTGTATTTTTAAAAATGCCATATTTTTCCTAAAAATTAAAAGGATGTTATAATATCTCACGAACTTTATGGGCATCCCATACTTTCTTTAGCTACAAAATTTGAATAATGTCACCAAATTGACCATTTTACCTCTGTACGCTATTGCAGTTAAGGGCTTCTTGGTTTAAAAAAACCTTATATAATCTTATACTGTATAATAAAAACCATGACTACTTTTTATTTTATTTTAAAAGTCTAAGTATTAAAAATAAAAAAGATACTCAACAATGATTTGTGCCAATGCAAAATTATCAGAAAATAATGTAATTATTTTCTGTGGCGTACTGTACATTTTAAAAACAATAATGTGTAAAAATTCTCTCATTAAAAAAAAAATATCTACAAAATCTTTTTGTCACTTAGTATGTACATGTCTTGTAAGAGAGTATGTATTGTAACAGAGTATGTACACTCTTATCACTTATACATATATTTTACTATTTTAATTAAATTGTAGCAGCACAGTGCCTTAGTGGTTAGCACTGTCGCCTTGCACCTCCAGGGTCTGGGTTTGATTCCTGTCTTGTGTGTGTCAAAACTACAAATGACAAGAAATAAACCTCAAAACTAATGCTCTGGTTTACCTAAATACCTAAAGACACAGATATAAGAGTCTCACGCACGTCCGGTCGTTGCAACGTATACTCACCCAGTGACTTTTTCAGTGTGCTCTTTTGGATTTTTTTTTGTTCTTGTTTGTTTCTTCGTTTCCAAGTTTAGCCTGATCTAGTTTATGCCCGTTGCACATTGCCTTTGTTACACTTACAATGAGTATGTGTGCTATGCGCTGGATTGGCACCCCTTCTAGGGTGTACCTGCCTAATTTCCTAAGCTATCTGGGATAGGCTCCAGTACCTGTATACAGGATTAAGCAGTATACAATAGATGATGAGTGAGTGAGGGAGTCTTTCGATTATTTGTTCAAATATGATGTCAAACTCTTCATGAAAATGAGAAGTGATCAGCCAGCCAAGTCCTACTGTACCACTGAAATTATTGGTTAAAATACGAAAATTGTCATCAATGTTACTTGTCAACTACGTTACCCAGTTGTGTAAAAGAAATTCAGATATTAAATGTTAAACTAAAACCTAGTATTACTGCTTTATGTATCTCATGTCATGTAATCTTCTCAGAAAAAAATGGCACTGCTCTGTACCTAACAGAAACTTTGACTATACTGAAAAAAAAAAACGATTTTATTAAACCATGTGTGAAAGAGATGAGACTAAAACTTTCCATCATTCCGTCATGTCATCAGCCTTAGACCGGAGCTGTGCACGCATGCGCACTACGTCGAATCGCTCGGAGCACAGTTACGACAGAGCGCATTCGTGACGGTTTCTAACTTTCGATTTGAATCCCTAACATAGCAGTCGTAGCCTGAAAGACACAAGTAGTATGCATAAATACTTATAGTTTTAAATATTGTAAGCCTCTTACTGGAACAAACGCGTCTGTGTTTTACGTACGTGCTAGAGGGTATGATTATTATTTTTTTTTGTTATAAATGAAGTTAGATACGCAGGAGTGTTTTATAGTAATCTCGTGAATTAAACAGCAGGTTTAATTTCATGCATTTATAAAAAGACTTCATAATGGTGGTCAACAACGTCTACAGAAGGAAATGGTTACTAGCCTGCTTCCTCTTTGTTTCTGTTTATGGACAAACCTCAGGACCGTAAGTAATGTGATCATGAACATACAGTGTTGTGCTGTGATATTGTGTATACTGCATGTACACACTTTACATCAGATCAAAAGATCATACTAGGGGCGTTCAAACCAGGACATTTACAGAATAACAGAAAACAGTTTTAAAAACTTTTATTTCTCAATATAATCCCCTGATACACTAATGCACTCTCACTAATTTCACCCAGCGTTTCACTAGTGCTTGGATGCCAAAGTGGAAAGTTTCCTCATTACACAACACTCTTCACATATGAAACCCTGGCCTCCTTAATTGCACAAACATGTGGATATCTCTCGGAGCATGTTCAGGACTGATGAACCAATAACCCAGCTTTGTAATGTAAATTGGTGTTTGTAACTGATAGTGTGTAAAATTACCACAGACAAAAGTCTCAAGTTGGCAACAAGGATCAGGCATTTCCCTCTATGAATATGTAATCGCTGTGGGCTCCAAGCCACGTCGGCCGTGATCGTCATTCACAGACATAAGGCATTCTCAAAAAAATATTTAAATGTTTTCCTGCAGCCAAAAGTGCACTGTGCTTGAAGTGTTCTGTAAATGTCAACTGGTACACACTTAACGACAGGTGTATTCCACAGTGTATTTGATGGAAACCAATAGTATTCATAATAACAATGTCAAATTTTGGTGCATACATTTTATAATAAAGTCACAAAGTCACTTGTGTGACCCACATGAAAGTGAATGTAATCAATGAAATTCAGTTGTCTACATTTTTGGCCAAATAGTGTATGTATAATTGTTGTGCAATTTTAAAGTCATGAAAATGTTCTAAGATGTAAATAGCTCAAGTTGATTGTAATATCAAAACTGACACATAAAGAAAAGAAAATATACCATTAATAGTAACATTAGTATACCATTTCAGGAATCATACTTACAGGGTTTAGTCATATGATTAGAAACGTAAAATGACTGATTACAAGAGTGTTATGAAATATAGGACATTATATTTCATACAGTGTTTGTTACTGCGAGGAAAAACTGACTTCTGAGCTAATCTTGGAATTAAGCAGACTCTTACTCAAGACTCAAGAATTTCTTAAAAACAACATGACTGTCTGAAAGTTGAACATGATACTTAAATGTGAACATAGTTATATTGTAGACTGTAACCCAAACTCATGATCAAAACAGGATGTGAGGCTGTCATGTGATTTTAAAAGAGAAACATTATTAAGATGCTGCTGGATATATGTCTGATTTTACAATTTATTATGGCATTAAATGACTTATTAGGCTAATTAAAAACATTAAAAAAAATTTAGAAGGAGTTTGCTTCTTAGCTTCATTTAAGCATTAAATTTAATACACCTTACAGCTAGGGGTGGTCGTATCGATCCTTAATATTGATACTTTCGAAATAGGGGTTGTATCGGAAATGATCGAACCAAAGCGTGAAATATCGATGTCAAGGGCTTTTTTAAACCAGTGATTTTATTTAGTTTTCATGAAATATAATATTTAAAATGAGCTTGTATATAACGCTTTCTCTTGCGCAGCTCTTTTTGCACGTCACGCACATTGGTCACCCCTCCCTGCTCTGCTGTGTTTTGTTGCCTTGGTATCGTGGACCTGGTAGATAAAAAACTGTGCGCTGTGTGTAAGTATGTTACTGCTGTGAATGAAAACACAGCGAATTACGACGTCTATAAAAAGGTCATTCACTACTGTCATAACACCACCAACTTACGCAAACACATAAAACGACATGACAAAGAGAGCTCGGAACTACAAAAAGAAAGCAAGGAGGCAAATCTTTCAGACAGAGTCCTTTCAGCTCCAGAAATATCCACGTAGCTAACACTGGTAAAATATGTTTTAGTTATATTGGATCTTCAGCATGAAGCGTCATCACCATAGTTGTTGTAACAAAACATAACCATGGGTAATATAAACCACAAATTAACAATGCTTACACTAACCATAGTAACTATAGTAACCATAACAACTGTGGTATTTTTTCATAAAACTGCGGTTTTATTCACCGCGAAATGTGGTTATCAAAAGTGATTATTTTGCTGGTGTTGAAAAATGGTAACACTTTACACATAAAGTGTCATTTGTTAACAATGAACGACTAAAAGTAAATAATACATTTGTTACAATATTTATGAATCGTTGTTAATGTTATTTAATGAAACCTAAGATTAACAAAAAACTGCACTGCACTAAGTGTGTGTTCACGGTGTGTGTGTGTGTGTTTAATTTAACCATGAAATGGAAACTATAGGATTGCTTTTTTAAGCTACAAGTGGATAGGCTATAGTGTAGACTAAATTTAATATTTAAATTTAAATTTTGTTATTCCACCTAGGTGAGTCCCCAAAAGAGATAAATATTACAAGGAGCCTTGCTGAAATTATTTTATTACTATTCTTGTAATTTTCATGCAGTTTCATCTCACATATGACTAATTACAGGCACACTAAGTGCAAATCACATCACAAATCACAGATGTATTCAGATTTAGCAAAATTATGCAATCATTTCATAAATTGTGATACAGTGATATCCCCTATGCAAGAAAGTAAATGTAATTTATGTTTATGTGCTAAAAATAAAAATAAAATATCGGTATCGGTATCAGTATCGGCGATATTGGCCCTGTATTTACTTGGTATCGGATCGATACAAAATTTTGCAGTATCGCCCACCACTACTGTTAGGGACCTCCACTAGAGGGCACTGTTGTCTTGTGGGTTTTTTGTAGTTTTGTTGGCCAACTCAGTTTCCCAGAAGGCACCTCGGTCAGGTGATGAGTGCTCACCTGAACCTAGGTGGCTCATTAAAGCTTCTATAAATAGCAGTTTGTTCTGGGAAACTGGGTCGAGCATTGTTTGTGTATATGTTTTGTATATCCTAGTTAAGTGGGCATTTCTTTTATTTGGTTTGGTTTCTTTAAGTTTATATTTTGTAACCTGTGTTTCTTAAGAGGGCTCTATTTTTGGTTAGCTGTATGTTCTCTTTGTGTAGATGGATTCATGGAGCTGTCCTGTTCAGTGTTTAGTTAGGCTGTGTCACCTTGTGTGTAAGTACTGTTCTGTGTATCCCCAGTGTCGTCCTTCTTGTGTCGTTCTTTGTCTGTGGTGTCCTTTGCTGTTTAGATGTTTGTAACCCCATGAGTGCTTAGCCGCTAGCAGGGTTAGTCGCTAGTAGGCCTAGGCCGCTAGTAGGGTTAGCCCCTAGTTTGGAATAGCCTCATGGGTGCCCTGCCTCTTGTGTTCTGGTCCCCTCATAGGTCAGTACTAACCTGGTTAGCCAATAACTCCCTTAGATACTAACCTGGTTAGGTCATCATTCCCTACATCTATATTCCATATAGCGACTAACCCAGCCAGTCTAGTCCTGCCTCTAGTCTGTGTCCCTGGTCCCATCTCTAGTCTGTGTCCTGTCTCCTCTCTAGTTCCCCTATGTGTCTTTAGTTAGCTCCAGCTCCATGTTTCCTCAGTCTCTTGTGTCAGCTCTCAGTCCCTTGTCAGCTCCTGGTTCCCTGTGTCAGTCCGTAGTCCCTATGTCTGTTTAAAGAGCCCTAATTATAGTTTGAGTTTGTGATTTTTGGTTTCTTTGTTTGTTCTTTATTATTGGTTGTTTGTAAATAAAGACATTTTTCTGTTTAAAACCCCTCTGCCTTCATGCCTGCCCTACACGCCCACGGCAACTACATCAGCCGGTCTGGCCTGTTGTAACAGCCAGACCGTGAGATCTACTTACAGCCCTTTATGGATAATTACTTTCACACCCAGTTATTTTTTTTTAACGACTCTTTAGGAAAACCTGACTTAATTGTTCCAAATAATTTGAAATACTAATTCACTACAACAAAATGTTCCTGAAGTCAGTCATCAGTTTTAGCATGCACACATGCTCACATATTGCTGCAATATCTAGTGCCTGATAATTTTTTTCCTATAATGCCCAGAATTTGTTTGCTTAGATTCATTTAATAATGATTTAATTGTAAATAAAAGACCATAAATGTGCCATTCATAAATGTCCCATTCATATACAGTGGAACCTCGGTTTGCAAGTGTTCTGCAAAAATATTTAATACATTTTGACTTGGAAAAACGAGCACGTCTTGGTTTAGGTATCATGTAGCATGCATGCGCTTCTTGTTTTGATGCTGAGTGTCATGTGATCACAATTGAGCCAATGGTTTTTCTCTCTCTTGCATTGCAGAATTGTGGGTAATCGTCTCCCATGCTGGGTCTTAGTGCGGGTCTCTCACTGGTATAATCTGCATCCGTGTACTGTTTACTATAACACTGTGACCCCATGTGTGTGTAAAGCATCTTTTATTATTTTTTTGTATGTGTGTGGTGTACAGCACTATAGCACACGTATGCATGTAAAGCAAAGGCAAGTCACATTAGAAAGGTTAAAAATCCATTTTCTCTCTCTCCATCAACCTGCATTTTGTGTCTGTGTGTGCACGTCATTGGACATCGTACCCCCTCCCCCTCCTCTCACCTTCATACACACACGTAAACACTCTCTAATGGAAACACTGTTCTATCGCAATTCTTTTCAAAGGTAAAATGCAGGTTAATTTGTTTTATTTTTACTTTATATTTTGTATTAATTATTTTTATGTATTATCTTTTGGGGGCTGTGGAGCGAATAATTTGAGTTTCCATTATTTCTTATGGAAAAATTCGATAACTCTGTCGCCTTGGACCCCCAAGGGTCCGAATTTTATTTCTGTTTTGGGTCTGTGTCCATAGAGTTTGAATGTTGTAGAAGTATATTCCCCAGTGAAAAAAGACTAGACTTTAGTGTACTACAAATATATTAAAATTTTCGATAGTACATGTGATAGCAAAAAGTTGTACCATCAGTAAATATATAAAAAGTATACTAACAGCATGCTTTTATAAATTTTTGGAATTAAACTTTAAACATACTTAAACATAATTGTATTATAGTACACTTTCCAAAAATTTATTATAGGAAAATATACTTTAAGTGAAAGATCAGTGTAATTTTCAAATCACACTTGTTTTTTGGCATATTTTAAAAAAATATTCTTGAAATAATCGTTGTAACAATATACAGTACATTTACATTAGAATGCAAATTTTAATACATTGTTGTCTCAGTATATTTTCAGTTAGATTTGAATGCACCTATTCATATGTACTTATTTACAGTAGGATCCCTGTGAAACAGCCGCCTGGCGGGTCCCAGAGCAAACCATGACATGTCCGTGCACGAATGATCCCCCGCAATGACGCAGTTAACGATGCCCCGCCCCATAAACGCCCCCATGTGCTTTTCAATAAGGCCAGGTGGAGCATTGACTGATTTAGTTAACCGCAAGGCCAGGCAGCTTATACAGAATGTCTATATACTGTACAGGCGTTGTCAACATAGTTTCATAAATAGATGATATGGTAAAAAAAATCTAATAAAACCGATAAATAAAACTGAATTTTTAAAATCACTCAATACACACATCATGATGCTTATGCTATTTAAAATTAATTCATTTCGTAATAAATAAAATGAGTTATTGCAATATTTTCCAAGACATCCTTAATAATCCTTAAAGACATGGTATCATCTGTAATTTATCTATACCGATAGCTATAAATACGGAATATAAATGCAGGCTATGTATTTTACATTACGGTGTAAATTTTATCTAGTTCGGTTTAATACACTGGTAGATAATATTTTGCTGCAAAGCTCAAAATGTAACTTCTGCTTGTTTTTTTTTCCCTTATATTTTTGATGTTTGTTTTCGCTGGTAGTCAAAAATTGGCATAACAAATTGATTAATGGCGCATAATATCTGGAACAAATATCTGCCCATATGGATGTTACGTGGCACGGTATGGAGAGCCGCACCACGAGATGTTTTTAATGATAAGAGCTTTTACGCAGGGCATGAGAGGGGTTTAACGAAATAAGAGCGTGTGAGAGTGCTTATGATACGCACGGGAAGACCTTTCAGTTTGGAGGTGGTGTGGGGTTATTAATTTGTTAATTGTTAATTAAACTTGAAAGGAAACAAAAGAAAACTGATAAAACAAAATAAACAAAGCTCCGCTGTCTACGGAGAACGGACGGGGCTCTGGAAACAAAAATAAAACTTTTGATCCTCTCTGGGCTTATGCCCTTACCGAGGACCTATGAGAGAGAGTTATGTATTTTTTGTGCTGTGGTGGCAGCCTGCGGATCTGCCCGTTATGAACATTTTATGCGGGAATCTGGCCCTCGCGCGACCCGCATCGTTACACCAGATCAGTATTTCTTTTGTCATTTATTCCTGCATAACGTTCCCCCATCAAAGATCTGATGGGGCATTAATCATTTATCACAACTGTGAATAGATGCGGCAGCAGAGACAGATTAAATCCCCATAAACACTCACACCTGAAAACAATTCTAAAACAACTAAAAAGTTCCAGAGGTTTAGCGCCTGTTATCGCGGGACAGGGATATTTTACCTAAAGTAAACTACTGTATTTTTATACTGCTTATATCTTTGCCCTAGTTTCATTTGTTTTTACACGATTTCATGTGCTGTGTGTTTGAGAGAGAGATCTTATATTGTCTTGGATTACTACTACTACCACTACTATTAATAATAATAATTTTGTTTATTATTATTGTTTTTGCAAATTAAACCCTTGTCTCCCAATCATCATCATCAATCATCATTTCAGGCGCTATTTGTGTGTACAGTCGTGGCCAAAAGTTTTGAGAATTACATAAATATTGGAAATTGGAAAAGTTGCTGTTTAAGTTTTTATAATAGCAATTTGCATATACTCCAGAATGTTATGAAGACTGATCAGATGAATTGCATAGTCCTTCTTTGCAGTGAAAATTAACTTAATCCCGAAAAAAAAAAACTTTCCACTGCATTTCATTGATGTCATTAAAGGACCTGCTGAAATCATTTCAGTAATCGTCTTGTTAACTCAGGTGAGAATGTTGACGAGCACAAGGCTGGAGATCATTATGTCAGGCTGATTGGGTTAGAATGGCAGACTTGACATGTTAAAAGGAGGGTGATGCTTGAAATCATTGTTCTTTCATTGTTAACCATGGTGACCTGCAAAGAAACACATGCAGTCATCATTGCGTTGCATAAAAATGGCTTCACAGGCAAGGATATCGTGGCACCTAAATCAACAATTTATAGGATCATTCAAGAAAAGAGGTTCAATTCTTGTTAAGAAGGCTTCAGGGCGTCCAAGAAAGTCCAGCAAGCTCCAGAATCATCTCCTAAAGAGGATTCAGCTGCGGAATCGGAGTGCCACCAGTGCAGAGCTTGCTCAGGAATGGCAGCAGGCAGGTGTGAGCGCATCTGCACGCACAGTGAGGCGAAGACTTTTGAAAGATGGCCTGGTGTCAAGAAGGGCAGCAAAGAAGCCACTTCTCTCAAAAAAAAACATCAGGGACAGATTGATCTTCTGCAAAAAGTATGGTGAATGGACTGCTGAGGACTGGGGCAAATTCATATTCTCGGATGAAGCCTTTTACCGATTGTTTGGGGCATCTGGAAAATGCTTGTCCGGAGAAGAAAAGGTGAGCGCTACCATCAGTCCTGTGTCATGCCAACAGTAAGGGTGCTTTCACACCTGCCTTATTTAGTACGGTTGAATCGCACTAGAGTCCGTTTTCCCTCTTGGTGCGGTTCGTTTGGGCAGGTGTGAATGCAGCACTCGCACTCTAGTTCGGACCAAAATTGGACCAAACAAGCGTACCGAGACTTTCAAACGAACACTGGAGCGGTTCGTTTGTGGTGAGAACACGTTCTCAACTGCAAAGCTGCACATTTTTGGACTAATCGAGCTGCCGTAGTCAGCTGCGTTGTGCATTGTGGGATGAAGACTAGTATTTGTTGACAGGTCACTTAGCACTTAAGCAACATGGCAGCTCGCAGACAAACGTGGAGTAGTTTCATTGTCATAATATTACCTGATGGATCGTTGGTGATATTTCCGGAAGATGACCATGTCACAGTTTCGCTAAATTAATGCACGCTTCCTCCTGAAGTGACTTGCGATGCGCCTTCGCTGTTTGTAGTACATTAAAACATTGTTTTCCAGCCACATCCGCGCTTCATTCTCAAATTGTATGCTTTGTCTGTATTGATGTATATAAAAATATAGCACACAACGACCAAGGTTATAATTAGGCTGCGAAGTCGTCTCTCCATA
Organism: Clarias macrocephalus; assembly: GCA_011419295.1. Lineage (NCBI taxonomy): Eukaryota > Metazoa > Chordata > Actinopteri > Siluriformes > Clariidae > Clarias > Clarias macrocephalus. The sequence continues at coordinate 187,604 of JAAGKR010000463.1, read as the reverse complement.
CTAAAGAGCGGCATGTTGTCTGCCGGCTTTTCCTCCTGTCTTTGTTTACTTCCGGGAGTTCCTCTGCAAATTACCCGAAAGTCAATCCTGACCAATCGAAAAGCAGATTAGGAAATAAGTTCAATGACACATGTGACCAACGAGTGATGTGGATGTTATCACGTGACTGCATTTTGGTCCGATTCAACTGGTTTGGACCAGAGCAATCAGTATGGTGTGAAAAGGAACCAAAACGGCTGAAAAACGCTACAATGTATCTGTTGTTGCACTTGGTCCGGACCAAATGAACAGAACCACATGTGTAAAAGCACCCTAAAGCATCCTGAGACCATTCATGTGTGGCGTTGCTTCTCATCCAAGGGAGTGGGCTCACTCACAATTTTGCCCAAAAACACAGCCATGAATAAAGAATGGTACCAAAACACCCTCCAACAGCAACTTCTTCCAACAATCCAACAACAGTTTGGTGAAGAACAATGCATTTTCCAGCATGGAGCACATAAGGCAAAAGTGATAACTAAGTGGCTTGGAGACTAAAACGTGGAAATTTTGGGTCCATGGCCTGGAAACTCCCCAGATCTTAATCCCATTGAGAACTTGTAGTCAATCTTCAAGAGGCGGGTGGACAAACAAAAATCCACTAATTCTGACAAACTCCAAGAAGTGATTATGAAAGAATGGGTTGCTATCAGTCAGGATTCGCCCCGGGATTTGATTGAGAGCAGCCCAGTCGAATTGCAGAGGTGCTGAAAAAGAAGCGCCAACACTGCAAATACTGACTCTTTGCATAAATGTCATGTAATTGTCGATAAAAGCCTTTGAAATGTATGTGCTTGTAATTATATTTCAGTACATCACAGAAGCAGCTGAAACAAAGATTTAAAAGCAGTTTAGCAGTGAAAACTAATATTTGTGTCATTCTCAAAACTTTTGGCCACGACTATACGTGTATGTGTGTGCAAGAGAGAGAGAGAGAGAGAGAGAGAGCTCATGTGCGCATTAGAGAGCTTAAAGTATATTGTGATTTGTCCAAGTTTGCTAAAGCCTGGCTTATACTATTAATAAAAATTATTTCAATTAAACCAATTTGTCTCAATCACAAATTAAGCCAACGCTGTAAACAGATGACACAACAAATGATACATTTTCATATATAGATTTTACAAATTATACATATATATTTTCAAATATAACATTTGAAAATATATATAAATATATACAAAAAACAAAACAATCACCAATTGTTGCTAAAGCCAGTCCGTGGCTGTTCAGGGTCAAGTTTACAAGGGCATTTGTACAGTGTACTGCAATGCATCAAACACTTATTTCCTGGTTTGTTCTATTGTAAGTACTGCTTGTTAAAGATGCACTGTTTTATGGGACATGGCAGTTTTGTAATGTTCAGCAAAATAAACACTGTCTATGGCGAATTTACTGTAAACGTCTCAAAGTCACAGGTTTGTGCTCCTGCATTCGTCAGGTTTGCCTGGGTTGGCTTTAACACAAACACATTTGCGCAGGTCGAAAAAAAAAAAAAAACTTCAAACACAGCATTTAGCACTAACAGTCAGTAGTGGGGGAAGTCAGTACATTCTCCATTGAGGTTTCTCAGCTTACAGATCTGGCCATTAAGAACGCATGTTTAGAGAAAAGGGATCTCGCGTGCTTCTGCGGCAGCTCGCGGGAAGCTGTGAAAATTGAAATTTAGGCCGAAAATGTGTTATCTCTCTTATGCCATTGACAGCAAGCGACAGAGCTGATAAACGTATTTAAATACTGATATGTATTTATTCTTCATTTTCTTCTCTCCTGCAATGATGATACTTCTTTGACTGCGCTTTCTCCATTCAGTAGTAGTAGTGAAAACTACTGCTGATTAACTATTTCTGCAGTGGTTAAAACAGCGGATTAATTTAATTTGGGGTGTTTCTAACAGGCAATCTACTAAATAATAATAAATAGATAAAATAACCCAGCACTTTAACATTTACCCCAGCAGTTTTTAGAGTGTAACATAAAAAATATTTCATTCGTAAAATAGCATGGGTGAAATCATAGGTTGTGTATAGAGCAATTAAAAACAATACAACAAAGCTTATGGTAAATGAATTCTCAGACTCTACATGAAGTATAGACATGATTTTGTTTTAATCTACTCGCTGAAAACGTGACAGCGCGCTCCGAGGTGAACACCCGCGGACCCTTACTGTAATCCCTCTTCTCACCTTTCATTCACAATAGGTGTGAAGTTATCAAACCGGTTTCACTGACGGGGGAATTGGCAAAATTGAAGGGTTTATAACGACAAGACCGAGCACGTCTTCTTTCCTTTTTTTAATCTGTAATATTGTGAAAAAATAAGTGAAATGTATTTCGCGTATATGCTTAAATATTCCTTTTTATTTATGGACATGTGTATTATGTTTGATCTGCATTATTGCAAGACACGATGACTTTCTGGGATTTTTATCGATAAATCGCACAGATTTATCAGCCTTTTGATCAAAACGCTGCCTTTTTGTAAAGTGAAAGTTCACGCACAAATCGGGGTTCACACACGGCGAGGAACAGCTTCATTTGAGTCATAAATTCACAATCACATTCCAGCTATTATTTCCAGCCGTGGTCAAATAATGGATGAAATAATTTAATGCTGGACACAAACAGCAAAAAAAAACATGATTATTATAAAAAGCCCGAAGCCCTCCGTGTGCATATAAGAATATTTACTAAAAAATAGATTTCTTTGTTCATTCATGTCTTTTGATGGTGCTCAATGTTGACATATTTTTACGTTTTAACGAAGATATGTTGACATTCACGAATCAGGTAGTTAGTTAACACTATCAGACGCGCACAAGCAACACCCCTGCTGTCTCCAGCAATTCATCAATGACGTTCTAAGAGACATGTTAGGCCGATGGGTGTTCGTCTACCTAGACGACATCCTCATATACTCCAGAACTGTCAATGAACATGTCCAACACGTCAGAGCGGTTCTAAAGAGATTGCTCACCCACCAGCTGTACTGTAAGTTTCCACGAGCGCTCCACCACGTTCCTGGGTTTTGTCATCTCGCCCCAGGGTGTGGCCATGGACCCGCAGAAGCTAGAGGTTGTGAGTCATTGGCCCCTACCCAGGACTCTCAAACAACTCCAGCGTTTCCTTCTATCGTCGCTTTATCCGGGACTACAGTACAGTTGCAGCTCCATTAACTGCTCTGACGCACCCATCATCTCACCCCTTCCACCTCACCTCTACTGCCATCGCCGCCTTCCGTGAACTTCACTACGGCTCCCATCCTCCTTCATCCAGATGCCAACAAACCATTCTTTGTGGAGGTGGACGCGTCGGACGTGGGCGCCGGGGCCGTTCTCTCCCAACGCGGTCCAGACCAAAAGCTGCATCCCTGCAGCTTCTTCTCCAAGAAATTTGGCCCCACTCAGCAGCGATACGGAGTAGGGGACCGCGAGCTGCTGGCCATAAAGTGGGCCTTGGAGGAATGGCGACACTGGCTCCAGGGCACCAGAGAGCCATTCATCGTCTGGACTGATCACCAGAATCTCATCACCATCTGTACACTGAAACAGCTTAACCCCAGACAGGCGCAGTGGGCTCTGTTTTTTGAAGACTACAACTTCCACCTGTCATACTGCCCGGGGTCCAAGAACACCAAAGCTGATGCCCTTTTACGACAGTACAAGGAAGATGTCCCCTCGCCTGTTCTACCACCCACCAAGATCCTCGCACCGCTCCGTTGGGACATAGAGACAAGGGTTCACCAGGCACAGACTGCGGCGACCGAACCAGCAGGCGTGCCGCCTGGGCAACTCTATGTGTCCGACGTCGTCAAGTCAGAGGTTCTTCAATGGGGCTACTCCTATCTCCTCTCTGGCCATTCCGTAAGGTGACGCACTACAATTCATCCAATGCGCCTTCTGGTGACCAAACATTGATGAGTTTATCCAGGCATGCCCAGTATGTGCCAGGGTCAAGGACAGCAACCAACCATCACCAGGAGAAGTTCAACCACTCCCAGTTCCCCGTCGGCCCCAGACGCACATTGCCATCGACTTCATCATGGGCCTGCCGGTTTCCGAAGGAAAGAACACCATCCTCATTATCATCGACTGGTTCTCCAAAGCTGTTCACCCAGTGGCCCTCCCCGGACTCCCGTCAGCCACAAACACAGCCGAACTGATATTAGAACACGTAGTTTGCCTGCATGGGTTCCCAAGGGACATTGTTTCGGACAGGGGGCCCCAGTTCACCTCGCGGTTCTGGAAGGCCTTCTGCCGTCTAATCAATTCCACCTGTAGTCTGTCTTCTGGATACCACCCACAGACTGATGGAACGGAACAACCAACAACTGGAGCGCTACCTGAGGTGCCTTGTTGCTGATCGCCAGTGCTCCTGGGCCCGCTACCTCATTTGGGAACTATCACATAACCTCCACGTCTCCTCCGCCACCAATCTAAACCCATTTGAGGCATGCTACGGTTTACAGCCTCCGATGTTCGACCATCAAGAACCGGAGGTTGAAGTACCGTCGGGTCAACAGTTGGTCTGGAACCAAGCAAACGACGCCATCCAACGTTCCAACACCCGCTACACCCTTCAACATCGCCGTCAACACTTTCCGGGACGACTGTTCCAGATAGGTGACAATGTATGGCTATCTACCAAGAACCTACACCTACAGACATATTTACGGAAACTCTCCCCCAGATTCATCGCCCCATACCGCATCACCCTCCGTATTAATCCTGTCACCTACCGGCTCCAGCTGGCTACGGCGCTCCGGATCCACTCGGTATTCCAAATATCCCAACTCAAACCCTTCACCACTTCCCCTATGGAGACAAGATGGCGTTTCACATCGCTCAGTCATTGAGTTTGCCCATGCTATCGCCAATGCTTCGTCTGTCTAATCGCGAGTACTCACTTTCTTGGGTTTCGCTTTCAATTGAGTGTGTTATTAGAACGTGGGTTTATTTGTGTAAACTCTTGCTCTCGCTCCGGGATAGTTCTAAAAATAAACAGCGTGGTTATCCTGCCTGCTTGCGTTACTTCTGCGTTTGGGTTTACCATCCACGCTACAGGGCTAATTGCTAGTCTTCTGGTCCGTCTCCGTTTGTCTGTGACACTTAATGATTGGGAAAGCCTTCATCAGGCTCTAATCTGAGGTGCTGTTTATTAATGGATGATTTCTGAGGCTGGTAACTTTTAAATGACTTTTTTGGTCTTGCTTTCTTGTAGGGCTGGGCAATTTTTTTGATTTTTTAGATTAATTCGAACTTACGTTTTAAGATGATTAAATTTTTTCTTAAATCGAGACATCGTGATTTTTTATTAAAATATTAGATAAATTGTAATTGCACTAATGACAGAATAATTAAGAGGCAAGATTGTCCGACCACATGATGGCTCGCCTAATTAACCACTCACTTGTGAGAGTTTTAAATCGACTTTACAGTTTCACTTTGGTGCGGCACCGCAAGCTTCTGTAGTTTTGCGACGTCCCCTCTGTGTCTCACACGTGGGAAATACGAGATGCAACATGGCAGCGCGCTGTGATGAAACCAAAGAGCTTGTTTCCAAAAGAGGCGCGGTTTCTTCAGTCATATGGAAATTATTTAGGTTCGCAACTTTACACATTGAACAAGCCAAAGCCTGGTGTAAAAGTTATCTGAAGTTTGTGGCAACTAAAGGAAGCTAATATACTTGCGCATGACTAATTTCCTCGCGCACCTCAAACAGAGACACACTGTTTAATCGGCATCGTGTTTGCCGTTGCGAGCTAAACAATACAAGCGGCAGCGCGAAAACACCGGCTAAAAGCCAGGAGAAAACAGTGAGCACATTTCCCCACTGTATCCCATTTGATAAGAGCGGTCTCGATGGAAAGATATTACTGATGTTGTGTTGTGTTATATCGTTAAAGACATTATGCCCAGATACACAGTTTAAAAAATATGCTGTCAGGCTCCTGTTTGATTTTATTCAGCATGTAAGTTGCATGTGGTTTGCAAAATTGTTTAAGTGATTTAATATATATACTTTTAATCCAAATAAGCAGGTAATGTTTGGTTATATTGTTTTGCTTAAGTAAATAATAATAAAAAAAACTATACTGTCTGTTTTTTTTTTGTTTTTTTTTAAGCAAAAAATGTATTTTAAAATCAAAAAATTTATTTGGTCTAAAAAAAATCGAGATCCAATTTATAGTGCAAGTTTTCCTGTGATGGTCTTCATGAGAACCAGTTTCGTCATGGTGCTTGATGGGTTTTGCAAATACACTTACTGTACTTACTCACACAATACTGTTCTTTTTTTTTCCCCCCCCCACTGTGGGACGAATAAAGATGTATCTTATCTTGCAAAAAATCTTCCAGAACAGCTGATCTTTGTGTTATAAAATAACAACCGACTTGTTGTTGTTACTTAATTACCTAATGCCATATGTCCTATTTCATAGTTTTGAAATCTCCAGTTTTGTTCTATGTAGACAATTAATTATGAAATACATTATAAGGTGTTTCCAAACTTTTGACTGGTACTGTGTATGTGTATACAGTGGCAAGAAAAAGTTTGTGAATCATTTGGAATTTCATTGTTTTCTGCACTAATTTATCATAAAATGTGATCTGACCTTCATCTAAGTCAAGGACATTGACAAATATAATGTGCCTAAACTAATCACACACACCAAAAAATCTGATCTTTCTTGTCTTTATTGAGAACAATCGTAAAAAACCTCATAGTGGCAGTGGAAAAAGTATGTTAATCCTTGAGTTAAAAAAGCTAACTGGAGTCAAAAATTGGCAAAAGTATGTATGAATGTATGTATGTATGAATGTACCTGTGTGTATTTTCTTTCTTTAGGTATTTCATGGTGACATTTCCAGCAGTCATAGAGTCTGGCTCTGAGGCAACGCTGTGTGTAGATATTCTGAAGCCTAATGAGACTCTGCAAGTGGATATTTATCTGATTCGTATGAACCTGAGCAGAACTCTTTTACAAGAGACTTTGGAAAAGGAGATTCACCGCTGCATCAAGTTTAAGGTCAGACATTAAAGATACAGTGAAGCTAAATAAGTATTTGGGCATTTGTGTTTAAGTTTTTTTGTCACGAGGCGAGGTGAAACGAGGTGGATCCAAGTGCAGATGAACAGTAGAAACGTTGAACTGGAGCGAGGTCGGAAAACGAAAGCGCGGGTCAAAACCCGGAAGATCAATCAGCGTGACGTCCAGGCAAAAACACAAAGCGAGAGCCGTGGTCAAAATGGGAAGCATTAGATCGGTAATCGGGAGATCAGACGCGAGGCGACAATCCAAAACACGTAAAACAAAAGCCGTAGTCAAAACGAGGAAGCGCGAGATCAAAGCCGGGAAATCAAACAACGAGGCGACAAATCCAAAACGGAAGGCGAGAGACGTGAAACGAGAAAACGAAACTACTTGGCAACGTGAAAACAGTGAAACAAAACGCGAGAGAATCGAAGCGGAAGACATTCAATTCTTAATGGGCATGAGGCGAGCCGACGTAACTGGGACACATGGAACGTGGAATTGATCCTCCGCATAGTTGAGGGGAGCAAGAGCTTAACAGCGCAGGGGTTGACTATCTTCGTGATGGTCAATGGACCAAGGTAGCGAGGAGAAAGTTTATGGCAGACGGTTTTTAGGGGAATGTCTCTAGCAGCAAGCATGACTCTCTGTCCCACCCTGTACTTGGGGGCCTGAGAACGCTTGCGGTCAGCCTGTTTCTTGTACCTTCTGCTGACCTGTAAGAGTGTCCTCCTTGCTTGAAGCCATGTCCTTCTACAGCGTCGGATGAATGCTTGGGCTGACGGGACACAGACCTCCTCCTCCTGAGATGGAAACAAGGGCGGTTGATATCCCAGGCAGCACTGGAAGGGAGAAAGACCGGTTGATGCTGATATCTGGGAGTTGTGGGCGTACTCTATATAGGGTAAGAACTTGCTCCATGAGGTAGCGTTTCTGGAAGTCATGCACCTCAGGGCGACCTTGAGGGATTGATTCTTCCTCTCTGTCTGGCCGTTTGACTGAGGGTGGAACCCTGAGGACAGGCTCGGAGTGGCCCCAATTAATTTACAGAAAGCCTTCCAGAATTGGGAGGTGAACTGCGGTCCCCGGTCTGAAACAATGTCCTTTGGCAGACCATGGAGCTTGAAGACATGATTAATCATGAGTTCTGCAGTCTCTTTGGCAGACGGAAGCTTTGGCAGTGGAATGAAATGAGCTGCTTTGGAGAAACGGTCTACAACAGTCATGATGCAGGTGTGGCCGTTTGAAGAAGGTAGCCCTGTGACGAAATCCAGAGCGATGTCGGACCATGGGCGGTGTGTGAGGGATAAGGGTCGTAGGAGGCCTGCTGGAGCTGTATTGGTGTGCTTAAATCTGAGAGAAATGTCACATGCAGCCACGAAGCTGGAGACATCTTCCTTCAAGGTTGGCCACCAAAAACATTGCTGAACCTGGGTCAGAGTACGGGCTGTGCCAGGGTGACAGGACAGTTTGGAACTGTGAGCCCATTCCAGAACCTGAGAGCGTAGGGTGTGGGGAACAAAGAGGCGATTAGAAGGAACATTACTGGGACCAGGTTCATGCGAGAGGGCTTGCTGGACCTTAGTTTCGATATCCAGCTTGGCTGCGGCGAGCAAGCAGGAGGAGTGAATTATGGTATCATTGGTGGAGGTGTCGTGAGTGGGTGAGAATTGTCTGGAGAGAGCATCTGGTTTGGAGTTCTTTGATCCCGAGCGGTATGAGAGTGTAAAGTTGAATCTGGTGAAAAAGAGTGACCACCGAGCTTGGCGAGAGTTGAGCCTCTTGGCGCTCCTGAGGTATTCCAAGTTCTTATGGTCAGTCCAGACCAGGAATGGAACCTCTGTCCCCTCCAACCAGTGTCTCCATTCTTCTAGGGCAAGCTTAATGGCTAAGAGCTCTCAGTCACCGATGCCATAGTTTATCTCAGCAGGTGTTAGGCGATGAGAAAAGAAGGAACATGGGTGCAGCTTGTTATCATGTATAGATCTCTGCGACAGGACGCCCCCTCCCCCCATACTGGAAGCGTTGACCTCAACGATGAATTGTTGTGACGGGTCAGGAATGGTGAGGATGGGGGCGGATGTGAATCTCTTCTTTAGTTCAGTGAAGGCTCTTTCAGCTTCCTGGTTCCAACAGAACTGGGTTTTGGATGAGGTCAGGGCTGTGAGTGGAGCAGCGATGGTACTGTAGCCCCGGATAAAGCGGCGATAGAAATTAGCGAAGCCCAAGAACCTTTGAAGCTGCAGTCGTGAGGTGGGAGTGGGCCAATTCATCACTGCTTGGAGTTTGGTGGGCTCCATCTCAATGCCGGTAGGGCCAATGACAAACCCGAGAAACGTGGTCGAGGTGGTGTGAAATTCACACTTCTCTGCTTTGACAAACAGGTTATTCTCCAGAAGTCTCTGAAGTACTTGGCGAACGTGGTGTTTGTGTTCCTCTAGGTCACGTGAAAAAATTAATATGTCATCTAGATAGACAAACACTGAAGAGTTGAGAAAGTCCCTGAGTACATCATTAATGAGAGCCTGGAAGACAGCGGGGGCGTTAGTAAGACCAAACGGAACCACCAGGTATTCATAATGTCCTGTAGGGGTGTTAAAAGCCGTTTTCCACTCATCACCCTCTCGAATGCGGACGAGGTGGTATGCGTTGCGCAGATCCAGCTTGGTAAATAGTTTGGCTCCTTGGAGAAGTTCGAAAGCCGTAGCCATTAGTGGAAGCGAGTACCGGTTCTTAACGGTAATGTCATTCAGGCCCCTATAATCTATGCAGGGTCGAAGGGAGCCATCTTTTTTGCCAACAAAGAAGAACCCGGCCCCTGCCGGAGAGGAGGAGGGACGAATGATCCCTGCCGCGAGGGATTCGGTAATATATTGGTCCATGGCCTGGCGTTCCTTGGGTGACAAAGAGTATAGGCGGCCCTTGGGAGGAGTGGTGCCTGGGAGCAGATCAATGGCACAGTCGTATGGTCGGTGGGGGGGAAGGGAGGTGGCGCGTGACTTACTGAATGCTGCCCTGAGGTCATGGCAGTCTAGAGGGATGTGGGTGAGATCGGGTAGCTCCTTCGTGGGGGTGGGGCTGAAGCATGACGTTGTGGCAGATTGTAAACAGATTGTGGAACATGATGGGCTCCAGGCTAGGATGGAATTCGTGGCCCAGTCGATCTGTGGATTGTGTTGGGTTAACCAGGGGAGGCCCAGAACGACTGTGGCGTGAGAACCTTCCATGATGAATAGGGAGGTTTGCTCTGAGTGGTTGCCCAAAACTCTCAGGTCAATGAGAGGAGTTCTGTGAGTGATGGAGGGGAGCAGACTCCCGTCGAGAGCCTGGACCTTGAGCTGGGTCTCCAAAGGCAGGGAGTAGATCCCAAGAGCCTTGGCCGAGGCCGTGTTGATGAGATTACGGTCAGAGCCTGAGTCAATTAGTGCCTGCACTAAGTGGGTCTGCTGTTCGTAGATGAGGAAGACAGGAAGTAGTTGACGCTGGTCGGGGAGTCTTCTTGAAGTCGCACCATCCAGCGTTCCAAGTTGAACTAGAGGGTTGCTCCTTTTTACTGGACAGAACTTGACTTGGTGATCAGACCCTCCACAGTAGAAACAGGCCCTCTCTACTCTGCGTCGTCGTCGTTCCTCAGGAGCGATGCGGGTCCTGCCCAATTGCGTGGGCTTCTCCTGTTCATGGGCTCGTGATGGTGGTGTCCCGGCTGATCTCCGAAGACGAAGACGTGAATCTACTCGGCCTGCCAGATCTATGAGCTCCGGGAGCGAGGAGGGAAGTTCCAGAGAAACTAGTTTGTCTTTAAGTGTTTCAGACAGACCCTCAAAGAACATGTCACTTAGTGCTTGTTCGTTCCATCCACTCGAGAGGCCAGTGTTCAGAACTCAATGGCGTAATCATAGGCCGAGCGGGAACCTTGCCGGAGATTCAATAACTTGAGTCCTGCTTCTCTGCCGTGACATGAGCGATCAAATACCCTCCTCATTTCCTTAGCAAAAAGCTCAAAGTTTAAGCAACAAGGGTCATGGGTCTCCCAGAGTGCCGTGCTCCACTCTCTGGCTCTCCCTGAAAGGAGCGTGATCACAAATGTCACCTTTGAGCGTTCAGAAGAGAAAGTGGAGGTCTGTAGTTTGAAAATCAATGAACACTGAGAGAGGAATGATCGGCAGGTGCCTGGGTCTCCTTCATAGGTAGGAGGGGCAGGGAGCCATGTTTCACGTTGAATGTGGCAGTCTCTGCTTGATGTTGAAGAGAGCTGGAGCCGTTGGAGCTGAGTAATGACGTCAGCGAGGGCTTGCTGGGTGTTGAGCAGCTCCTGCTGGTGAGCTCCAAGAAGTGCACCTTGACTCTTCAACGCCGATTTCATGTGGTCGACATCTGCTGGATCCATTTCGTTTGGCTGGATTATTCTGTCACGAGGCGAGGTGAAACGAGGTGGATGTGCGAGTGCAGATGAACAGTAGAAACGTTAAACTGGAGCGAGGTCGGAAAACGAAAGCGCGGGTCAAAAGCCGGAAGATCAATCAGCGTGACGTCCAGGCAAAAACACAAAGCGAGAGCCGTGGTCAAAATGGGAAGCATTAGATCGGTAATTGGGAGATCAGACAGCGAGGCGACAAATTTATTTAGACAAGAAAAATTGACAATTTTGTTAATATGTTGTGACATTTGTGTTCAAATTACAGCTTTGAGAAGAGAAAAGATCAATGTGATTTATTTTTGGCAATTCCCCATTGTTTAAAGGGTACCTCTGATTGTCTCAAAAGTTTCACCAAAACTAATATAACAAAATTGTGTAGACCATCTAGAGTTTTTTTGACTGTATACTTGAGATTGTTGAATTATCCTTTTAAATATTTTGTCCATTTTCTCCATCCTTGTTTTTTTTTGTTTTGTTTTGTTTTGTTTTTGTTTTTTTATTAATTCCCTGGTACCAAATTAAGAGAAGTTGCCCTAGCACTGTGCAAAGACAAGCACATTAGGATAATTGATGTTTCCTATAGCATGCTTGTGGAGTGGCACCCCATCTGTTGGATATCTTGGATATCCTGCCTTGTGGCCCGAGTCCCCTGGGATGGGCTCCAGGCTTCACGTGACCCTGTATAAGATAAGCAGTGTAGTGAATGAGTGAGTGAGTTCTATTTTTGTCTCCTCTGATCCGAGTACTTTGTTCCATAATATTTAATATTTATTTTATTACTGTCTTGTTTTCTTTTCCCCCAGCTGTGGAATTTTTTGTGGGCTGTAAGGATGGAGATGATTTTGATGCAGTTCGTTGTTATTGTTCTCTGTGTAGCTGTTGTTCCTATTGCTTTCAGGTCATCCTGCAACTTGAGTGATTGCTGCCTTTTCCTTCAACTTTGATATAATTAGTCTGAAAGTGTGTTGTGAAATCTTGTCTGAGGATAACTGACCAACGATGATTATTGTAGATGTGGTTCCATAAACATTCCATTTAAATATTAGTGAATCAGTTGCACTGAGGGATGTTTAAGGTCTTTAAGCTTACTGCTATGACTCTATCCCTTTACTGCTTCAGAGATTCTTAATAATGTTGTTTCTCAGTGCTTAACGAAAAGATGATTAATATTTGTTAAATGAAAATTTCCCAATCAATGTTTATTAAAACATGAACTAGGTATAGATTGCAAGGATCTGCCTATTAAGTGTAATGTAACATTTTTCTTGCTCATGAAAACATACTTTTTGTTCACATTTATAAGTACCAAGCAATACCATATATTTGTAAACATGCAGTACAGTATAAATATGCACTGGAGGCATTTCATGGAAGCAAATTGGCATCATAATTACTTGAATTATATCAGCCTTTGAAAAATACATTTTGAAATTTAATCAATGTTGAATTGTTAATTTTGAAATTTAAATAGTGCTGAATTTATTAAACTGAAATATTTGCCTTTAAAAAGCAAGATCTTTGAATTTAAGTGCTCTGAATGTCACACGAAATTTTCAACCATCCATTTCAAGCTGTGAAATTCAGATAGAAAATTCATGCTGTGAAATTCAGATAGAAAATTCAAGCTTGGAAATTCAAGTACAAATTCAATACAGGAAAAGCAATCGAGCCTGAACGGAATCCGTTCGTCAGTCACGTGACCCAGGGAAGCAGACATCTTCAATATCGGCTCCCGGTGAATCTAGCTAGATGGCGGAGGGCAGCAGCTTGGTAAGTGCACCTGCAGCGTGTTACACTAATTATATATTATCAGATATTCTAGTCATTTTACTGTGACAAAGGAATTTAGTCAAAGTTTAGTTAAAGTGGGGCTAGTGTGCATGAGATCCAGACATGTTTGTTACACACATGCGCGCGCGCACGAGAGAGAGAGAGATACACAGTGGTGGCCAAATGTATTAAGGCAACATGTGCCATGTATTAGCTCTCTCTGTGCACAGAACAGGTGACGTCACCAGTTAGTTCAGGTCTGGCTGAAGAGTTGTGTTAATGGAGCATCAAGATGGCGCTGTTCCGAGCAGACGTGCTGCGCGCTTAATCCTCAGGCATCACCGAGATTTCCATGTAACAAGTTAAAGAAAGTAAATTTTTCTTTTCATTTCATGACAAATATATTTTAGGGACTAGCATTACCTTTTTGAAAACTCGGTTATATGGGCAAACACAAAGCAAAACGTCACTCCGAGGCGAGTATGGAGATAAATGAAAATATTGTGCCATCTCAACTCCTCGCCCCGAATCCCGATGAGGCGATGCTGACAGAATTAACCGGTAACTCAGCTGATATTATCGAGTCAGAGAACTCTTTGGCAACTCCATTGCCATGCACCCCAGCTAAAAGCCCAGCACCAAAATGAGGAAAGACTAGTGCTAATTCTCCTGAATATGACTTCAACAAGGTTATGGCTGCCATTCAATCTCTTTCTGCAAAATGTGAAACTATATTTGAAAAGGTTTCAACTATGGAGAAAACAATGAGAAACACTGATCAGGCGATTACCTTTCTGAATGAATCAGTGGAAAAACTCCTCAAAGACACCACCAACCAGAGAGAGAATTTCAGCACTGGGAAAAAAATACATTAAACTTGAGTAAAATACTGTTTTGTTGAATCTCGTTACATGTGTAAGATCCCGTCGGGTCTAACTGTTCTCTTTGTAACAGGTAACTTAGTCTAATTTAGGAGGTCTTGTTCATTGTTCTATCCTTTTCTGTTTCTTCTTTTATTTATTTATTTATTGGATGACAGTTTTCAATTTTGGCAAACTAGACATTATCTCTCTTAATGTGAGAGTTTTAAGAGATTTGGATAAAAGGAAGTCACTTTTCCTTTTCATTAAACACAGCGGGGCTCAAATAATTTTACTTCAGGAAACACATTCTTGTGTAAATGACATAAAGTTTTGGAAATCGCAGTGGGGAGATTCTGCATATTTTTGTCACGGGACAAACCACTCTGCAGGGGTCGCTGTTTTTTGGAACAATACATTTGAACAATAAATTGAAGGGAGATGTAGTGGAAATTTTATATTCTGGTGAAGGGAGGTGGATTATAATAATCCTAAATATAGACAATATGAAATGTATAATCTGCAATGTTTATGGACATAATAATAACTCTTTACATTTATATATGTTTGAAAATTTTTGCCTGATATTACTAGATCTAAAAAGAAAGTACAAAGGTGCTTATTTATTGATTGGAGGTGATTTCATTGAAGCCCCTAATGACTCTTTAGATAGAGTCCCTCGAAAGAGTGGTATATCTATATAAAGTTTTTGAGTTGCTTGTTGATAAGTTTCAGGTTACCGATGTTTGTCGTTTTTTACATCCTCACGATAAGGAATATACATGGACAAACAATTTTCTTACACTAAAATCACAAATTGACTTTTGGCTCTTATCTAATAATGCAGTTCAGTTTGTCTCAGACACTGAGACACTCAATCAGTTATTCACCTTTATCAGATCATAGACTCATCTCAATCTCTTTAATTGGAAATACTGACAGTTGTAAAAAAAAATTGTGGTTATTGGAAATTTAATAATAAGATGCTTTTGGATACAAATTTTGTAGAGTCTGTTACAAATACTGTTTCTATTTTGGGAGATGAATCTATGAATTATATCCAAAGATGGGAATTCTTTCAATTCAAGGTTAGACAAGGCAAAGAACTTAAAGTGGCTAATTCTAAAAGATGTCAAGATACTCTCAATGAGCTTGACAAGTTGCTTTCTAAAGAAACTCTTAATACAGAGGAGGAATCCTATTTAATTAATTCGAGGAAAGAAATAGATGATCAGTATTTAGATTTAGCTAAGGGTGCATTTATAAGATCTAGGGCAGGGGTGTCCAAATCCAGTCCTGGAGGGCCAGTGTCCAACACAGTTTGGTTCTTCTTCTTCTCAAACACAGCTGATTTAAATAATCTGTTAATTACTAGGTTCAGTGGGTGTGTTTAGGTGTTGGTGAATTACAAACTGTGCTGGTCACTGGCCCTCCAACACTGGATTTGGACACCCCTGATCTAGGGCCAAATGGATGGAAATGGAAATGGATGGAAAAATACTAGTTATTTTTTTGCTTTGGAAAAAAGAAATATAAAAAGAAATTGTATAGCAGCATTAACAGTTGATGATAACATAAACAAAAACCCCTGTGAAATTAATAAATATGTGTATTCTTTTCTTAACAAATTATATTGTGCAAGATCCTTTATACAAAAAAATAAACCCTTCACTCCAGTAATTTCAAATGAGTTTAAAATGGTTTGTGAAAATTACCTTTCGTTAGATGAACTGACCAGTGCAATGCAGTCTATGACGAAGGGTAAATCCCCGGGCACAAATAATCCTAACTATCGAGTTCTATGCATACTTTTGGGAATCTATTAAGAGACCATTACTTAGAATGTACAATGAATGTATTATTAATGAGGAATTATGTACTACCATGAAACAAGGCCTTATTACTTTGATACCAAAACCAGGCTCTTCTCTCAAAACCTTCTCTCTCTTGACAACTGGAGACCAATCACTTTACTAAATTTAGATTATAAAATTTTATCACTAGCACTCGCAAAAAGATTTAAAAACAGGCTTATCTGACATAATTAATGAAACTCAAACTGGTTTAATGCCTAAACGACATATAAGCTGTAATATCAGGCTAATTTTGGATCTAATAGATTACTCAAATTATATTACCTCTGATGCAATCATTCTGTTCCTAGATTTTTACAAAGCGTTTAATACCATAGAACACAAATTTTTATTTTCTACTCTAGAGTTATTTGGATTTGGTGAGAAATTTATAAAAATGGTTAAAATGATATATAAGGACATAATAGTTCAGTTCTCTTACAATTTGATACTTCCAATAGATTTCCTATTAACAGAGGAGTTAGGCAAGGTTGTGTGGAATTTCCCCTTTTCTGTTTTTATTAGTAGTGGAATTACTTTCTGTAAATATTAGAAATAGTCCTGATGTTAAAGGGTTGACCATTTTTGATCGTGAGATTAGAATTTCACAACTTGCAGACAACATAACCCTGTTTATGTGAATAATATACCTATTAAAGATAATATGAAATATCTCGGCATCTACATTTCCAAGTAAACTTCTCTTAGGCAAGAAATTAATTTTCTTCCTAAAATAAAAAAAGCTAAACTAATATTTAACAATTGGCTTCAAAGAGATTTATCTTTCCTTGGTAGAGTTCTGTTAATAAAAGCAGAAGGTCTGTCTCATTTTATATACCCATCTTTTTCATTATTTGTACATGATAATACATGTAAACAAATTAATAGTCTATTGTTTATTTGTTGGATGACAAATGTATTTATGACCTAAAGTGTAGCAATAAAATTATAAGAAAAGTGTTTCAGTCAAGGAAAAGAATTACTCAGAAGGGAAAATTTGTTTGGAATTCTTTAATAGACAAGATTAATTGGAAAAAAGCATGGCTACTACCTTATAAATTTTGTGTCCCTAATAAAGTAAAAGAAGTGCATTTAAAGATTTTGCATAATATATACCCCACAAACGAGATTACATGCAAATTTGGTAATACTCATTTAAATTGTAATTTCTGTAATGTCAGTGTTGAATCCATTGATCATTTGTTCTTTAACTGCCTCCTGGTTAAAACTTTCTGGATTGATTTATCCAAATTCTTTTCGTCGAAGTCTATGGTACATATTGATTTTACTATGTGTGATATATTTTGTTACTTTTCTCAGTGTAATTACAACATTGAATATATAGGAAATGTATTTATTTTACTGGGAAAATATTACATTCATAAATGTAAATTTTCATCAACACTCCCAAAATTATATAAGTTTCTCTGTGATTTCAAATACGTAAAAGAATGCCAAACTTGTGAATTTATGCAATGATATGATCAATATTACGTAAATTTTCTTTTTACATTTATACCCTTTTAGTTTATACAATCCGTTTTTATTATTGTTTATTTTACTTTTACTTAATGTATTTATTTATGGTTATTGTTTATCTCTTTACTGTTTTTGATAATACAATGTCATCCATTAATATACTGTAATATTGAAGTTGTTTACATTTACAATTTAAAAAAAAGAGTTGTGTTAATTAAAATCAGCTGCTTTAGTTAATGATGGAACAAATAAGTGGCAGGACTTATACTTTCTGAAGCCGTCCACCTCTGTACAAAACCTTTAGGTTTAGAAGAAAATGACTTCAAACTAAATACTGATAGTTGTATAGCAATTTAGTAGCATAAAATAAGTTTTTCTGTATAGTCATTATTTAAATGTTTGAGGTTGTTATGAACGCAGTGACTTTCACTTTTGTTCACCACTGTATATATTATTATAAAGCTAGATATAATTATGTTGAACCTGTGTGAATATAATGCCTCTGGACAACTTGATTTACTTCCTGATCTTTGTTTTTGCTTTCAGTACAGGTTGTTCTCCAGCACATCACCTGGCCTCACAATGGAGATGAAGATGATGATTGTTCACTTGATGCGCATGTCAGGCTATAATCGTCAGTTCATCAAAGATTTTATGTGATTTATGTAGATTTTCTTTGTTATATGCTATACTTTATGTAAATGTGAGTTGATATAACATATTAAAGACATGTCCAGTGAGCAGTTCTGGGTTGTTACTCATAAAAATTAACAGCAGTAGATGGAAGAGAAGCTGTATTCTCATCTCGATGGTGTCCAACGTAAAATCAAATTGCAAAATAACTATTGTACAGGCAAAAAGCATGATCACTTTGCTTAGTCACCAGTGCATGTATTTAGACCAAATTAGTCTAGATTATTTGATAAGCAGTGGTTATATCTCATGAGGAGGAGTACAGTAAACTTACTGTAGGGAAATGGCTCAGGATCTCCATCTGACTATTAATATTTAGTCACCTCAGTGTCGCATTTGAGAGAAGCTGTATTCTCATCAGCTAAAGCAAGTAAGTCATTCTCACTGAACTGCTGCATCCTACAGCCCATTGTGTGAGAAATCAATTCACCCAGTGGTCAGCGGAGATTCTTATGCAGATAACTGAAGCTATGGAAAGCAAGATCCTTGATTATTAACTGTAATGTAAATACTGAATTTAGGAATAGTAATGCATTACTCCATTACTATAATTAATTGTATATATCTATTTGTAATGTGCTACTTTGTAATATATAACCCACACTGCCTGCATTTGTAAAAAAAAATATTAAAAAAAAAAATAAATAAATAAATAAATAAAAGAAATTATATATCCTCTTGAAATGAGATTGAAAGTAAGTGCAGTAAATATACAGATTATATATGGGAAGCATGTAGACCTACAGTGGTTAGTTATGGTTAAAATATTGCATATTCATATAGTATTTGGGAGCAATAGTTCATTCAAGCACTGATCAGAGGTGCTAGAACATTAAACATTTTCTGACCACAAAACTTTTTCAACTCTGTATTGTAGACACACGTCCATTCACATAAGGGTTAAAACAAACTTTTGTACTGTATCACAGTACATTTCACTGTGCTCATTTAGTACAAAATTTATAAATGGGAGCATTGACTTGCAATAGTTAATAGAATTAATCAGGAATATTATGATCATAAAACAGCAGCTACAGTATTTTACAGTAATTGTTTATTGTAAATACCATTTTAAGTATGAACCATAGGTGAAGTGATGAAAGGCTTAAGTTGCGAGATGTGGAATATCGGGTGGACCCGGAGCGCTGCAGGCAGCTGGAGCCGGTAGGTGACAGGATTGACACGGAGGGTGATGCGATATGGACCGAAGAATCTGGGTGAGAACTTTTTGGACTCCGTGTGGAAGTGTAGGTTTTTTGTGGACAGCCACACCTTGTCACCTGTGTTGTATACTCGTCCCGGAGGATGTCGACGGCGATGTTGTGAGGTGTAGCGAATGTTGGCGCGTTGGATGGCCTCCTTGGCTTGAATCCAGGACCGTCGACACCTTCGGACCAACTGTTGGGCTGAGGGTACTTCATCGGAGGTTGAAAACCCTGGCATACCTCAAATGGACTTAGCTTCGTGGTGGAGGAGACGTGGAGGTTGTGTAAGAGCTCTGCCCAAATGAGGTAGCGGGCCCAGGAGTGCTGGCGGTTGGAAACGAAACATCTCAGGTAGCGCTCCAGTTGTTGGTTGGCCCGTTCTGTCTGACCATTCGTTTGGGGATGGTAACCCGAGGAGAGACTGCAGGTAGAAGTCCTTGCAGAACCATGCAGGGAACTGTGGCCCCCTGTCCGAGACTATGTCCTTTGGGAACCCATGCAGACGGACTACGTGCTCTAAAATCAACTCGGCTGTCCCTTTGGAGTCCGGTGAGGGCCACCAGGTGCACAGCTTTGGAGAACCGATCCACTATGGTCATGATGACGTACTTCTCTTCAGATGCCGGTAGGCCTGTGATGAAGTCGATGGCAATGTGTGTCCAAGGCCGATGGGGAACTGGGAGTGGTTGGAGTTCCCCCAGTGTTGGTTGATTGGAGGTCTTGGCTCTCGCGCACACTGGGCACGCCCGAACGAACTCCTCGACGTCCTTAGCCATAGAGGGCCACCAGAAAGCGCGCTGGATGTATTGGAGGGTGCGCTGTGTGCCTGGGTGCCCCGACAGCGGCGAGGAATGGCCCCATTTGATGACATCGACCTGTATGTTCCTGGGTACGAAGAGTCGTCCAGGCGGCGCACCTGCCGGTTCGGTCTGCGTGGCCTGTGCCTGGCGGACCCTTGTCTCCAGTTCCCAACGGAGCGGGGCAATGATTCTAGAAGATGGCAGGACAGACACGGGGTCCGCCCAGGGACGTCCCCCTCATGTTGTCGGGAGAGGGCATCAGCTTTGATGTTCTTTGACCCCGGGCAGTAGGATAGGTGGAAATTATAATGCTGAAAAAATAGAGCCCACCGCACCTGCCTTGGGTTGAGTTGTCTTAGCTTCTTGATGGCGATGAGGTTTTGGTGGTCGGTCCAGACGTTAAATGGTTCTCTGGCGCCCTGGAGCCTGTGTCGCCATTCCTCCAATGCCCACTTTATGGCCAGCAGCTCGCGGTCCCCTACCCCATATAGCTGCTGAGTGTGGTTAAATTTTTTGAAGAAGAAACTACAAGGGTGTAGTTTCTGGTCTGGACCCCGCTGGGAGAGAACAGCCCCAGCGCCCACCTCTGAGGCGTCCACCTCCACAACTAACTGTTGATCGGCATTTGGATGGAGGAGAATTGGGGCGGTGGTGAATCGATGGCAGAGTTTGTGGAATGCGGTGATGGCAGGGGAGTTGGGTTGGAATTGATGAGATGATGGGCGAGTCAGTGCGGTTAATGGTGCTGCGACTGTATTGTAGTCCCGGATAAAGCGACGATAGAAGTTTGCAAATGCAAGAAACCGTTGAAGCTGTTTCAGTCATGGGTAGGGGCCAATGACGTACAACCTCCAGTTTCTGTGGGTCCATGGCCACTCCCTGGGACGAGATGACAAAACCCAGGAACGTGGTGGAGCACTTGTGAAAAGCGCACTTCTCCAACTGACAGTATATAAGTATACCCATTTCTCCAACATGTCCCGGAGAACGTCATTGATAAAATGTTGAAAAGCTGCGGGAGCGTTACAGAGTCCAAAGTGGATAACCAGACTTTCGTAATGTCCTGTAGGGGTGATAAAGGCTGTCTTCTACTCATCGCCCTCTCTGATACGCACCAAGTTGTAGGCGCTCTGGAGGTCCAACTTTGTAAAAAATGGTGGCACCAGAGAGGGCGTCCAGGGCTGAGTTGGTAAGAGTCAGCGGATGTCTGTCTTTTATGGTGATATAGTTTAGCCCTCGATAATCGAGACAAGGTCATAGGGGCGATGAGGAGGAAGGTGGTTGGTGCGTCTCTTACAAAAAACCTCAGCCAGGTCTCAATACGCAGTGGGGATGGCATTGGTGTCGACATCGAGGGCCTTAGACTCCCTAGAGCACGTCCCAGCCGGCGCTTGTAGGCAGAGTTCGAGGCAGGCTGGCCCCCATTGCAGGATCCGATTTTGGGAGCAGGTGATGAGAGGATCATGCTGTAGTACACATGGATATCCGAGGATGATGGGTGGTGAAGAGATGGAGGTGAGGTGAAAGCGGATTACTTCTTGATGTTGGTCGATGGTGAGGGTGATGGGTTGAGTCTGGGGAGTGATGGGGCTGGAGGAGAGAGGCCGACCGTCGACAGATGTCACTCGAACTGGCTGGGATAACGCCTCAGTTTTCACCCCCAATCTCTTGGCATAGGAGGAGTCAATAAAGTTGACAGCGGCACCGGAGTTGATGAATGTGGAGCTCTGGACTCGTTTGTGGCCAAATTGGAGGTGTACCTGAACCATGAGATGCGAGAAACTGGGTGTGGTGGCGGCGAGATGGAGGGGACCCGGTGAACTGCCCCCCTGGTTCACCGGGCCTGATCATTTCCCAGGCGCGAAGGGCATATAGCTCTGTGGTGCGCTGCCTACCCACAATAGGTGCAGAGTCCCTCCCTGAAATGTTGTTCTTGCTCTGCAGGGTTCAAGGAGGCGCGTCCTAATTGCATTGGTTCCTCGGCTCCTGTGTCAACCACGGCGGGAGGTGGAGATCCGGCAGACACCCGAGCGGTGGTGGTGAAAGCTGGTGATCGGGGCGTGGAATGTGAAAAAGGGGGTGTGATGGTCGGCAGGGTTCGGGGGGGCTGGCTTTGGATGAGAGAGCAGGCGCTGGTCAATGCAGAGGGCGAACTGGACCAAGCCCTCCAGCATGGACGGAAGCTCTCATCCTGCGAGCTCGTCCTTGATGCCGGAAGCCAGTCCCTCGTAGTAGGCCTTCCAGACGGCGGCGTCCCCCCAGATGGTCTGCACAGCGAGGGTACGGAAATCCGCATTGTGGCAACAGCCGACTGAACAGCCGCCCCGCGGAGGGTCACGTTCTCCTACCGTAACCAGTTGAATAGCCCCCAAGGTCTCCCGATCTGACCCCCTTAGACTTTTATCTTTGGGGTCATCTGAAGGCAATTGTCTATGGTGTGAAGATACGAGATGTGCAGCACTTGAAACTACGGATACCGGAAGCCTGTGCTGGCATTTCTCCTGCGGTGTTGCTATCAGTGTGTGAAGAGTGGGAGAAGAGGGTTGCATTGACAATCCATCACAATGGGCAGCACATTGAACACATTTTATAAGTGGTCAGAAACTTGTAAATAACTCATGAAAGAATAAAGTTATGTTAAAACCACTTGTGAAATTCCCAATAAGTTTGATGTGTCACATGACCCTCTTCCTATTGAAAAAACAAAAGTTGGATCCAAGATGGCCGACTTCCAAAAAGGCCACCATGGTCACCACCCATCTTGAAAAGTTTGCCCCCTCACATATACTAATGTGCCACAAACAAGACGTTAATATCACCAACCATTCCCATTTTATTAAGGTGTATCCATATAAATGGCCCACCCTGTAGTTTTCAAATAAGCCTTAATGATTTGTTTATTGGATCAGGTGTTTATAATTATGGTTGGAACAAAACTCTGTAGGGCTGCGGCCCTCCAGGAACTGAGTTTGAGACCCCTGCTCTAGATGCTTTGCCAGACTTGTGGGTCTTCCTGCCTTCAGTCTTTGTTCTTCCTTTAGTGAAAAGCATGCTCTACTTTTTTTTACTTGCTGAGTCATGCTACACCTGGCCATGCAACTACTTGTCAGCCATTTTTCCCATTATTTATGAGCCCCAACCCAAATTTTATGATGGTTTTAAGTTAATGTAAACATTTAACCTAACAGTTACTGTAAGATCACAGATAGTTTTCCTGCAGCTGCACACAGTCAGAGCACACTGACAAACTCAGAAGTGTCATTTCCTCCACAATTACTGATTTTTTGTTTTTTTAATTATCACAAGTACTATCAATTTACTGACTTTTGGTGGTACTGAATATAATTTAACTGTTCCATAAATACTTGCAATAGCCAGATTATTTGAAGTTGACTCATTTCAGAATCATCGCTTTTTTAGGCACTTTAGTAGCAGATTCTCCATTTTTGCCAGACTACATTTATGACCTTTCTCACCTGCTATTGTCATTACTTTACCAGAAATTAAAAGGTAGGAAAGATTTGGCAGGATGTGTATGAACATGAACATCATGTACACAAATTTTCCACAGAGGTTCACAATTCACTTGAGAGTTTTAGTCACTTTGTACAGGGTGGACACCCTGCCTTCAGAAGTCCTGCCACTTATTTGTTCCATCAATTAACTAAAGCAGCTGATTTTAATTAACACAACTCTTCAGCCAGACCTGAACTAACTGGTGACGTCACCTGTTCTGTGCACATGCATGGCACGTGCTGTCTTAATACTTTTGGCCAACACTGTGTATCTCTCTCTCTCATGCGCGCGCGTGTATGTGTGTAACAAACATCAGTCTGTGTCTCATGCTCACTAGCCCCACTTTAACTAAACTTTGACTAAATTCCTTTATCACAGTAAAATGACTAAAATATCTGATAATATATAATTAGTGTAACACTCTGCAGGTGCACTTACCGAGCCACTGCCCTCCGCCATCTAGCTAGATTCACCGGGAGCCGGTATCGAAGACGTCCGCTTCCCTGGGTCACGTGACTGACGAACGGATTCCGATTGGCTCGATTGCTTTTCCTGTATTGAATTTGTACTTGAATTTCCAAACTTGAATTTTCTATCTGAATTTCACAGCCTGAAATGGAGTGTTGAAAATTTTCGCAAAGATGTTGCTTTTTAAAGTTAAATATTTCAGTTTAATTAATTCAGTAGTATTTACATTTCAAAATTAACAATTCAACAGTGATTAAATTACAAAATGTATTTTTCAAAGACTGATATAATTCAAATAATTATGATGCTAATTTGCTTCCATACATATTGTGTACACGTGTACTTTTATTTGTTTGTTTGTTTGTTTGTTTGTTTCTGATTGATGTTGTTTTACATCTTCACAGGCTCCACGGGTCGAGGATGAATCAGTGCAGGAAATTAAAGTAGAAGTCAGAGGTAAAAGTTTTAATATGACAAAGAAGACAAAAGTGATGTTCAAATCCTATGATGCCTTGACGTTTATTCAGACCGATAAACCCATTTACAGGCCAGGCCAAACAGGTGAATAATTCTTGCTGTATGCCCTACAATTTCCAATATATTTGTTTAACAAATAATTATTGTTACTGATTGTTGGAGCAGCTTAAAACAGCACATTTCTCTGGCATATTTCTGCTGTTCTACAGTGAAATTCAGAATTGTCACTATGGATTCAAATTTGATTCCTCTTGAACAAAAGGTAAAAGAAAATATTTTTATTTAAAAGTCAGAGGAGAAAGGGATGGTCTTATATATAATATATTTATATTGTATTGTTAGTTTGCTAAATGAAATATCTTCTTAATCAAAGATATGCAATATTCTACTCTCCTTTACAGTACAGAGAAGTAACAGTTAAGGTAAGAAATGAAACGTGGTATTCCTTTCTCTTTTTTTGTAAAACTGTTACTTAGTTTAATATTTGTATACACTGCTTAATATTGTTTATATTAAACATATACAATGTAATATTTTTATGGACCATTCAGGATAATAACCATAACAGGATTGGTCTGTGGACGAATGTGTCCTCGGCAGGCCTGATATTGCAGCTTTCTCATGAGCTAAATGCTGAGGCTCCAGAAGGACTTTATCTGTTAGTTGCTGAGACTGTAAATAGGTTTATCAGACACTATTTTAGGGTGGAAAATTATGGTACGCTACACTTTATGTACTGTATCTGTTAAAATAAATGTCACTGACATAATTTACTTTTATTAACTATTTAATTATATAATGTATAATAAATAATGTGAAAAATAATATTTATATTTAAATTTTAGTTTTGCCCAAGTTTGAGCTTACAGTAAAAGTACCAGAAAAACACAGTGTTGGTGAGGAGGAACTGAAACTGCACATTTATGGAAAGTAAGTGAGAGTTTCATGAGAAAACAACAACAACAACAACAACAACAAAAAAGATATTCATGTTCTACTTTTTGCATATAAAATCACAGCCCAAAGCAAGTGTCAATGCCTATGTATTTTAAGGTACACTTATGGCCAGCCAGTTCCTGGTGCAGCACTGGTGCAAGTGTGTCGTAAGTTTAGACGGAATTACCCTGATGATAAGGACACTCCAATGATTTCTCCATGCCTGGTTGAAACAGTAGAGGTGTGTAAGTAACACTGTATTAAAAGATATCATGTTTTTAAGCTCTCTACTGGTATATGTTTACCCTATATTTGTGTTTATGTTTTCCCAATAGATGAATCAAACTGGTTGTACCCTTGTAGCACTGAACGTATCAACTTTCCTGAATTCTGAATTTGAAGATAATTTTGAGGACAGTCTTACTGCTACAGTTACACTGACAGAGGAAGGAACAGGTGAGTCTTTAACAGAGTTCTTCTGATCAGAACTAAGGCAAAACATTCAATTTAATCCCAAGTTATGTTAAAGAAGTTGAAAAAAATATTTGATTATTCAGTAATAACTTAGATCCTGCATATTGTTCTTTTTGTTTAGAGATTTCTATGGTAAAATCTGTAGTCATAGCACTCACTTACCAAATCGGTCAAGTGGAATTTGTGGATTTACCAACAACCTTTGAACAAGGCACAGTTATAAATGGAAGTGTAAGTTTACTTTGTTTGTAAACTTTCATTGGTCCCCTGATGAAATATATGTCAATATATGATTATGATCAACATAATGTTGATTTTTTTTTCTTTATTGATAAACAGATTAAAGTAACTACTTTCAGTGGAACACCCATTCCTAACAAGAAGGTTTATCTCTCAGAAGCTAACCAGTGGCCTCAAAAGTTACTATTTAATCTTACTACGAATAGTAATGGATTGGGGAACTTCTCTATCACATCACCTGTAAATTTTACAGAGATAACATTGCGGGTATTGTATGACAACCTGAGCACTCACAAAGGTTTGAAATAATTTAGGAATATTTAAAAAATTTATTTTCACTGTTGTGTAGGCAAGTGTCTATCCAGAGGACAAACATCACGGTTACAAAACACCAGTCTTCACAAATGCTAAAGGTAGTATACAGCTACTCCAACCTGCCACGCCTTACAGTCCAGTATTTAGTGAACTGTCGATAGAGAGCTCAGAGGAACCCTTTAAATGTGGAGCTGAAATTCCCATAACAGTGAACTGCTATATTGTTGAAGAAATTACTGCAAATTACAGCATGGATCTCACCTACATGGTAAGTGGAATTGCATGTTAACTGAGACAAGCAGTGCGTACATTTCAGCAGCATTTATTTAAACACACAGTAATTAACTTTTTGTTCTTGCTGGTTCAGGTGTTGTCTAAAGGAGCCATAGTCCATCATGGTCATGAGAAAGTTGAAGTGGAAGACTCTCCATGTGTCAGAAAGGGGAAAATCTCATTTAAATTACCTATTGTTGCTGAGTTGGCTCCTGTAGTCCAGGTTTTGGCATACTCTGTCCTGCCCAGTAACAATGTCATTGCTGCTAGCAAGAATTTTGATGTGGAAAAATGTTTCAGAAATCAGGTAACGATTGCTCCTTCATTTATATATATTAAAACCTTGGATTGCGAATATCTTGGTCTGCGAGTGTTTTTTTTTTTTTTTAATATCAAAACTCGGTAAAAAAACAAGCAGGAGTGTGGGTAATTGTCTCCTATACTCTGTCTCAGTGTGCATGCGTCAATTGTATATTCAACATCTGTGCGCACATATACTGTTTACTATAGCACTATGACTATGTTTGTATACATAAAGCATTTTTACTTTGTTTTTATGTGTGCGTGTGCACGTTTGTGTGTGAGATTTTCTGTCGGCAAACTGGTGTTTGTGTGTGCACGCACTTGTGAGAGTCAGAGTCTCTGTAGCCAAACTGTTGTGTGTGTGCACGTGTGTGTGAAAGTCGTCCTACACAGCGCACCCCTCCTCCTCTCATCACTACAGCTACGATTTTTTTCAAAGGTAAAATGGAGGTTAATTTGTTTCATTTTTACTTTATATTTTGTATTAATCTTTTTATATGAATATTTTTGGGTTGTAGAATGAATCATCAGAGTTTCCATTATTTCCTATGGGGAAATTCACTTTGATATACAAGCATTTTGATATACAAACACTCTTCTGGAACAAATTATGCTCGCAATCCAAGGTTTAGCTGTGTAAATATGTGTTACTTCAACCGGTTAATTATTTATTGGTTGTTTTTGTTATTACATGGACTTCAGGTTTCGCTACAGTTCTCTCCCACCAAGGCAGTTCCTGGTGAGAAAAACTCTCTTAAGCTCTCAGCACATCCTGGTTCACTGTGTGGCCTCAGGATTGTAGATCAGAGTGTCTTCCTCTTGGATTCTAAGAACCGTCTAAACGCAAACAAGGTTAAAATTTACTGAATCTTTTTCACATGCAAGTAATTTGGTTTCTAACTCCTTCCACAGCTGCTAAATCTAAGCATTTACATAAACTTTGTATTTTCCATTCACATTTTGTACTTTAAAAATTTAAGGAGACTGTGTTGTAATAGCAGAACGTAGAGTCAGCTCCAGAGTCTGCACTTCAATCTTGTGTTTTCACTGCATGTGTGGTGAGTTTCTACATGGAGAACATACATGGAGAACATACAGTATGACATATAGTTCTCTGAATTCTCATGAATTTCATATGATTAAGTGACAGAAAACCTTGAAGATTATTTGCTGTTTATATGAACACATATTTCCCCCTCTTAACCACCAGTGGGCAATGTTCTAACACTCTGATAACCTACTTGAGTATGCCATAAAGAAATTATTACCCCTAAGACTGACTGGAAGTGGTCGAATGTGATCACTCAGGGGTTGCAGGGTAGGTCGTGGGGTTCATTTTATACACTCACCGGCCACTTCATTAGTGATGCAGCCTTTAGAACCTCATTAATTCTTCATGGCATAGATTCAACAAGGTGAAAATCCATACTGACATTATACAGTAGGAGCCATGTCAAAAATCCGCATGGACCATGGCGGGTCCCATCGCGAACCATGACAAGCCTGTGCACGATCCGTACACGAAATGTGATCCCCCGCGATGATGCAGTTAACGATGCCCCGCCTCATAAATGCCCCATGAGCTTTCTAATAAGATGGTTGCAATGCTGTATAATCCCGCCAAGTGGAGCAATGACTGCTTCAGTTAACTGCAGTGTACAGGCAGCCTTATGTCATTTAATCATGCATAATGCTCCCCCATCAATTAATCACTTTATCACAACTGTGAATAGATGTGGCAGCAGAGACTGATTAAATCTTCATAAAAATATGTTTATACTATTTAAAATAAATTGAATAAATAAATAAAACTAGCTATTGCCCTATGTTTCAAGACAATCTTACCATTTCCAACACTATAATTATGTTTTTTATTCATTTGCTCCGTAAAATATAAATAATACAAATAATAATGATACAAAAAAGGATTATTCCACAGTGATGTGGAATTTATGACAAAGCATGAGTAATATTATTTATTGTATCGAATGGCTTCCCTTTAAGTAATGTAAATGTCGATTAGATCAGTTTCACGCATGTTCACATTCTACTTCAATTAATTTTCCTCTTGTCTTCTTTAGTTTAACAATTAAGCACTGTCTACTACAAGTCTAAAATTACATTTTATTATCTAAGACATTTTACAGGTAACTTTTGAAATTTATACTGATCGTTGTAGATACGGAATACAAATGGAGGCTATGTATTTTACATTAATGTGTATTTTATCTAATTCCATTTACTAGCATACTAGCTATGTTTGTAAGTACATACATATTATGCTTGTTAATACACAGTACTGAAATGCATCAAACACTTATTTCCTGGTTTGTTCTATTGTAAATATTGCTCATTAACAATTAACTGTTTTATGGGACATGGCAGTTTTGTAATGTTGAGCAAAACAAACACTTTCTCTGGCAAATTTACTGTAAATGTCGCAAAGACGTGGTGTAATAGAGACGAGTCTTATCAGATCCTTTTGCACTCATGATATCATGGTGTAGATTATGAACGCATTGATGTATCTCACGTGTGTTCATAGGTTTAATCAGGTATTTACAAGACAATGTTGATGCACACCACAGGTGTGTGCTCCTGCATTCATCAGGGTTGCCTGAGCTGGCTTTAGCACAAACACATTTGCACGCAGAGAGGTTGAAAGAACCCCTTTCAAACACAGCATTTAGCACCATCTAACAGCAGTAGTTGGGGGAGACAGTACATTCTCCACTGAGGTTTCTCACCTTACCTTTCTCACCTTCCACTCCTCCTAAATTTGTCTTAGTTCTTTTAATGTGGTTCTTAAAACCCAAAGCATTTTTTAACCTGAGAAAAAAATTTATATGGGTCACTTAAGCACAAAATGGCACAATTATGGCACAAAAGTGTTTAATTGTTGTTGTTGCATTTTCTTAAACATGATTTCCCAACTTGGCATTTATAAAGATTCAGACAGACTGAATTTAAGAATGCATGCCTAGGAACCTAAAACACAAACATACACCGAAGAGCAAAGCAGAGATGTGCACTCACACCTCTGACTGTCTTTTGTCTTGTAAATGAAGTTTTCTCATTCATCTTCCAATCCCCACCAGCGCACCTACAGTAGGTAGTCAACCGGAATAATGATTTTTATCATGTGTAATTAGAAAGGCTATGCGTGTAGGGTTTTGTCATATTATATTTTGTGTTCTTTAAATTTGTAGTAGATTTATTAACTGAAATAATTTAAACTGAATGACCATAAAATTAAAACATTGTCAGGATGTGCTACTGCATCAGCAGATGTGCTTGTCATTTAGCAGCACTTGTGTTTTTGTGTTATTATAAGAATGAAATGCAGTAGGCTGTTGTGATCATCATAATTTTCTTTAATAAATAATGACCCCCGTTGTGCTGTACTGCCGCTGGCAAAACCTTATGAAATACAAGTAAAACATTAAATGAATTTTCAATCACAGTACTAAAATTACAGTTCAAATGTAGACTTTAAATTAAATATAGGCATTTCTTATTTGCATCGAATTTAAACAAAGTAAATATATATCTTTATATCTAGCCTTTAGATTATATCATGTGTAACTCTAGCTTATAGCCAGAAAACAGACTCTTCATAATCATTAATCATAATCTCTTCATAATCATTAGTCTACTTTTGCCGGTGCGCTCTGGAAAACTGTATGCGTGCGGTTGAGCGCTGGTTAGAATACTTAAGAAATTAAAGAGGGGGATCACGATGCTCAAAATCCTGGAGCTCAAGTCTCACTTAAATTAAATAAACAAATATTGTAGTAAATAACAATAGCCCACGTTTAGAAAAGCATTTTTATTTTCACCATAAAAAAGAATCCTGCATTATTTTTAGGTGTGCCAGCTGCCACTATTCTTATACGGCTCTTTATCAGAGTAAATCATTCAGTAACAAGCCTGTAAACTTCCATGTAAAACAGGTACAATCTGTGTGAATAAATTGATATGATGAGTTACTGATGTAAGTAAATGTTCAGATGTGAGTAAATGCTCATTGCTGCGCTGTTTGGGGGAGGGATGTGCTGATGACTTTTGGTCTGCTTTCTGTGTGTGTGTGTGTGTGTGTGTGTGTGTGTGTGTGTGTGTGTGTGTGTGTGTGTGTGTGTGTGTGTGTGTGTGTGTGTGTGTGTGTGAGGAGTCAATAGGTCTTACATATTCATGAAAAGTCTCAGCCCCCCTAAAAATTTTCCATAAACTCTAGACAAATTGGTGATCGCCCACGTTACCTTTAAATTTCATATGAAAAAGGCGGCAGACTTCGGCTCCTTCGGCTCCTTCTCCTCCTCTTAATAATACATTTATTAGCCTTAGAGTAGGATTTTTTCAAGAAAAAAAATATTTAGAAAAAAGTTACTTTTTTAATTAGAAACAAGAAAATAATGATATTAACAAGATGCTTTGTTTAATTACATTAAAACAATGTTCGTCTATATTAATGAATTTTAATAAATAGCCTAGTAATTTTAAGGGGTTGAATGTAGAAACTCCTGTCTTATTTATGAAGCTTACTCACTCATCATCTATACAGCTTAATACTCTATTCAGGGTCACGGGGGCCTGGAGCCTATCCCAGTAGACTTAGGGCACAAAGCGTGGTACACCCTGAACAGGGTGCCAATCCATTGCAGGGCACACACACATACACATTCACACACTCATCCACACACTCATTCACACACTATGGCCAATTTGGGAATTAACCTAACCTACATGTCTTTGGACTGTGGGAGGAAACCAACCAAGCATGGGGAGAATATGCAAACTCCATGCACACAGAGACGGGAATCGACAAGGCGACAGTGCTAACCACTACACCACCGTGCCGCCTATTTATGAAGCTAAAACACTAAATTAAACTAGATAACATGATGAGCAACGATTTAATATTTATATTTAACTGTAGGTGGAAGGTTTTTCAAGTCACATGGGAGTAGGTCTCCAAATGAGCAGCATGTAAGAATAGAACATGGACAGCCTCTCATGCACATTAACATTGTGTTCCCAACATTGATTGAAGTTATTGCATCAGAAAGTTTTTTTCACATTTTTATGTCTGCCAGTTTCCAACAAAAAGCAGCAGTGTTGTCAAAGAATTAACAGATAAATGTTTGACATTATTCGCACCCACACAGTTGATTGCATTGCCCAGCCTCATGGGTGTGTTCTTTAAATTGCTAATCAGTGTAAGTTTAAAGTTATATGCTGTTTTCTGGTTAAATTTTTCTGATTGTACTGGAACATAGAAAAAGGTTTATACAGTAAACAACGTGTGTGCGTGTGTGTGATCAGAAAGACTCATTTGAGTACTGATTCTGAACAAGCCTGTTAACATCTATGGGGCTGAGCCCCCCAGTCCCCCCCCCCCCGCCCCCCCAAATGAAAATCCTAGAGCACATCAGTCACTTTACTCCAAATTAAAGGCATTTCTGAGTGTTATAATATAGTTGTAACATAACAGATATACAAACTGAACAAATGGTGCCCATTGAATACTAAACCTACTAAATACTAAACCGAATGCGTGGATTACTGTAATAAACTGAGATGCATGTTTCTTAGCCCCACCCCCGTGAACAGCGTATTCAGAAAAAAGCTCACCCGCGAGAGGTTGTGCGCGGAACACTGAGCTGTAACCGTTTTTTAAACATTGGAATGGAAGAGATGGAAAGTTTCCTCATCATAAAATGCCTTGTATTGTTTTTAATGATTTTTAAAATGCTATTTTACAAATGGAAAATACAAATGTAATAATTTTTAGTTTTTTTTTTTCATTTTTTATAACGTATAACATTTAAATATTTTATTTAAAAAAATACCAATGATTATTGTGTATAGAGTGATTAAAAACAATACAATTTATGTTATGATAAGGAAAATATCATTTTCTTCCAATTTCAGGGATTAAAAACGGTAACAAAGTCAATTGTAGAACCCTGAATCCAAAAGATGAAATTTACACAATTTTAAAAAGAGGCCTGAAGCACTGTAGGTCTTCAGAAGAGCCTCAGATCCAAGAGGGTCAGTTTCTCTGTATGTATAGGTGAGAACAGCTGATTCACACCTGGGGAGGGGTGAATTATTTGCATTTGAATGTTGTCTGACATTGTGGAGCACACACAGTAACAACAACAACAACAACCCCAGGATAAATAAGAATAAGAGGACCTGATAATTTCCTGAAGTTAAAATATATTGTAAGGGACCACCACTAGAGGGCACTATTTGTTTGTTTTGTAGTTTTTGTTGGTCGACTCAGTTTCCCAGAAGGCACTTCGGTCAGGTGATGAGAGTGCTAACCTGAACCGAGGTAGCTCATTAAACATCTTATAAATAGCAGTTTGTTCTGGGAAACTGGGTCAAGCATTGTTTGTTAGGTTGTATGTACGTATGTAGGTAAACCATCACTGTCAAGTGGGCATTCCTTTTTGTGGTTTTGTTTAAGTTCTTTGAGATTTATATTTTGGTTATATTGTTTAATCATTGTTTTCAAGAAGGCTCTATTGTTTGTTATCTTTATGTTCCTTGTGTTAGTGGATTCATGGAGCTGTCTTGTTTAGTGTGTAGTTAGGCTGTGTCTCCTCATGTGTAAGTACTGTTCTGTGTGTCTCCAGTGTTGGTCTTCCTCTTGTTTAGTTCTTGGTATATATTGTCCCTTGCCTGTTTAGATGTGTGTAGCCACATGAGTGCTTAGCCGCTAGTAGGTTTAGCCGCTAGTAGGCCTTAGCTGCTAGTAGGGTTAGCCTCCAGTAGGCTAGCCTCTAGTGGGATTGATTGCTAGTGGTTTTGGTCTCATGTAGGTTTAGCTGCCTTTTGTGTTCAGGGTATTAAAAAAAAAAAAAAAAACATTTACTTGAACCAACTACTTTAATGGGCAAAAAATGAGAGACAACTTTGTTTTAAATAGCCTTATAATAATAATAATAATAATAATAATTTGTTGACTATTTAAAATAAAATTGTTGGTCATAGAAACAAACGAAAAAAGCAGTTAAACACTTGATCATATGTATCTGTGATAGTTTGTGCTTATATGTGACCCATAATTATTTTTTCTCAGTATAAATAAATGTTTGGCAACACATCAGAATGTAAACTTGGCAGATTGTGAATGCTTCACGCTACCAGTTTATATGAAGCAGTATAGTAATGTGTAACATGGCGGCCCACGTGGCAGGTAAATCCATGACTGGTCTGCTGATTTCCGGACATGTAGATCAGCATCAAGTGCGGTTGCTAGACAACCCCGCCATGACGGCAATCTGGTGAAACGCACAGCACATGTGCACACACATATTTAAGCCCGAGAAACCAGCATGTATTGTACGAACATTAGGTAACACCAGGTATGAGAGCGATTAGTGTCAGTGATTAAGCTCAGGACAATTGCAAGGACAAAAAAAGTTTGTAATAAGGAAAAGAGAAAAAGTATTTTTTTTAAAAAGAAAAGTGAAGACAGAAGACAAAAGATAAAGCATGCCCAGATTTCTGAAAAGAAAGGAGAGTTGTGCTAAAAAGAAACAAGCAAAGTTGTTTTGGTAAAGGAAGAAAATAGATAAGATAAAGAAGAAAGATGAAAGAAAAGTTGTATTTTTTTCCCCCTTTTTCTCCCTAATTTAGTCGTGTTCAATTCCTCCCCATCACTAGGGGGCTCCCACATTAAGGCTACTACTACCACTCAGCCGGGAGGGCCGAAGACTATCACGTGTTTCCTCCAAACCACGTGACGCCAGCTGACCGCATCTTTTCGAACTGCCCGCTCGCGCACCGTTGGGGGCATCGTAACACACTCGGAGGACAGCGCGAGCTCACAGACGCCCCTGACTGGCTGTAGAGCCGTGATTAATGTGGGAGCACTAAGTACCTCTCATCCCTCCACTCTGAGAGAGCTCGGCCAGCGAGCGCTTTTACCACTGCGCCACTATGAGGCCAGAAAAGTTGTATTTAAAATAAAAAAAAAAATAATTTTAATCGACGAGCATCAAGTTGAGTTTGAGACGAAAACCCTGTCTCGTATAGACAAGTCAATATTTAATGCCCTTACTTTAGTTCAATTGCTGTGGTTCCCAAACTAATAAACTCTCCCAGAACATCTGCACAATCACTCCTGCAGCCAAACATACACAACTCCCGCGAGTTCCCACATGAAACAATAACATATTAATAAGTAATTACAATATTAATGCAGTCCCTTGCCTTTCATTGCATTCAAATTAAAAAACTATTTTAAGGTCACAAAATACTTTTTTGTGTTTGTTTTCAGAGATACTTCATAATAAATCTACTAATAAAAGTTAAACTCTATGTTCTATAGATATTTGAACTGTTGCCTGTGAAATCTGTGTCACATTATCCCAGTGTGCTTGAAGATGCACAGGAGTGCTTACAAGTTAAACCCCAACAAGATGATGTAAGTATGGGCTATGCATAAAATACATTAATGGTAACAAAGGAGAATTAGATAGTAGGAACTATAGTAATGTGTACAATTAGTATTCATAGTATAAAAAGTGAATGCATATATATTATAATTTTATGATCCTAGAAAGTACCAGTGTGTTTTAAGATGTAATATTTGAAAATCTTCATAATAATGACAAATTAAACTATATCTCCCTCAGACATTTCATTGGTCACATTTTATACCTCAACAGAATGCACAGGTTGACGATGCTTACAATACAGTAGAGGTAAATGAGATTGGTTGTCAGTTGTCATTGTCAAGTGGTTGTGAACAAATGTTATTACAGTGTACAAGAAATAAAAAAAATTATATAAGGATTTTTTAAAAATAATTTTATGATTCTACCTGCACTGATTAGAAAGTACCTGTGTGTTTTGAGATGCAATATATGAAAACCTTTATAATAATGACAAATTAAACTATATGTCCCTCAGACTTTTCATTGGTCGCATTTTAGACAGCGAGAGGATGCACGGGTTGACCATGCTTACCATACAATAAAGGTAAATGATTTATTAATGATTTAAGGATTTATTATTTAATTTTGGTTGTGTACATATGTGTGCACAAATGTGTGTGTACAAATGTTATTATAGTGTACAAGAAAGAAAAAATTATAGCAACAAACAGGCTCAGAAAATAGTATTTACAGCATATGTTTTTATATTCATTCTTACTGTTCCTGGTTTCACTTGCCCCCAGAAGTTACACAACACAAACCCAATAAAGTGTAAATCTGTATTTTCTTATAACTAAATTGACTACACATGACATCAAAGTTATTTAGAAATTAGTCACATTAACCTTACAAATTTGAGCCAGATTTAAACTGCCTGTACCTGTTTCTGTTTCTGTTGCAAAGAGGAAACTTTTGTATTTGAATTTGTATAGCAGATCAACTCCTTATCATACTATAATTCTAAATACATTAAATGTTTATGCATACTATGTTTTCAAACCTTAGGCATATTATCTTTATTCAGCTGAAAACTATTTAATTAAAGGATTTTTTCAGTATTTACTCCACTGATTATTTATTATTGTAACCTGACAGGGAGTGGGGATGAAGATGATAACAAATTTGGCCATTAGAGAACCTCACTGTTTGATGTACATGGGTAGAAAATATTATCTTGGACGTGGAGATTATCGTTTTGGTATGTTCACATTCATATACCACTTTTCCATCTCATGCATAAAATAACTTAATTAAAAATGTTGTTTTTGATTTCCTACTTATAAGGTTTGAAAAAATTGCATACTGTATGTTACAGTTACTATGTACCAATGGTACCAGTATACTATATTTGTAATGTAAAGAGCGGTTTTAACAATTCAGAAAAAAGGTAAAAGAGTTATGTGTACAAATTGTATATATGTTTTGGTAATTTTCAGGAAATGTGTTCACTAGCTTTAAAAGCTCAGTATCCTTCAGGACAGATGAACCCCTCAGGACAGATCGCAAATTATTCCCAGAAACATGGATCTGGCAACTGGCTGAAGTGAGGTTAGTGTATTAGCATGTCATGTAGCCTGCTTTATTTATAGAGATGTAACTTAAAATGAATGTAGGTTGACTAATTATATACGTTGGGATGAAAACAAAATATATTTATGAGTGTGTGGCTTACAAGAACAACTTTCCAGGGCTTGGTAGGTTTTCACAAAATTCCCACCCTAGCAGTAACTACACAAGTAGACTTGAAACATCACATGTTGTTAGTGCAAAGGCAATGTTATGTTATGTTTTTTTTTTTTTTTTTGGCTCTGGAGGGGGCGGAGTGAGTTTGAATGAGCAGTTGTCTATATTTCTAATTTGTAAATCACAGGGGTTGGACAATGAAACTGAAATGTCTGGTTTTAGACCACAATAGTTCATTAGTATGGTGTACAGCCTCCTTTTGTGGCCAATCACCAGTCTTGCTGTGTGTATTGGTGCATTATCATCACACCGCACCGCCTTCAGGATACAATGTTTGAACCATTGGGTGCACATGGTCCTCCAGAATGGTTTGTTAGACCTTGGCAGTGATGCGCCCATCTAGCACAAGTATTGGGCCTAGGGAATGCCATGATATTGCAGCTCAAACCATCACTGATCCACCCCCATGCAACAGTTTTGGTGGAAACAGGAGAGTTGAGTTCATTCTGCAGTGAGTTGGGAAGCTGTGGTTTTATGTATTTTGGATCCGCCAACATTTGGATGTTAGCACCCGGACATCCCTTTCAGACAGCTTCCTCCTCTTTCCAGTTTCCTATATATATATATAGATATATCATATGGTTGGCTTAAAAGGAGAACACATGACATTTACATTATGAAATTAAAATGGCAAACGAAAAAACGACAATATAGACTATCCCCACTTCAGGTTTAAATCAGATTACAAAAACTTTATTATTTATTCATTTATTTATTTATTTATTTATTTATTTATTTAAATAGAGAAAAGTTTCTGCACAGCTTATGTGGGTTTATGTTTTTATATTGATTTTTCCCAGGGAATCAGGATCAGTACAGATTCCTGTCACTGTTCCTGACACCATCACCACTTGGGAGACAGAGGTTGTCTGCGTGTCCTCTGAGGGTCTGGGACTGGCTCCTCCTGTTCATTTCACTGTATTTCAGCCCTTTTTCCTGGAACTCACGTTGCCCTACTCCATTATCAGGGGAGAGGTTTTTGAGCTGAAGGCCACTGTCTTCAATTATCTCTCCAAATGCATTATGGTATTGTAAGGCCAAGATGTTGTCTTCACAAGTGCTTTGTCACTTAAAATGTACATTAAATTAATTATTTGTGCATCTTTGGCAGGTTAAAGTGACTCCGGCCCCTTCCTCAGACTACACTCTGGAACCCTCTTCTGATGGCGAGTATTCATCCTGCCTGTGTGAAAATGGCAGAAAGACCTTCAAATGGACTCTGATTCCTACTGTGCTTGGTTAGTCATACAACTCTTTCACATTCTTTCATGGTAATCTATGTTTGTGTCAGTGTATTATGCAGGTTAACACTTGTGTGTTAATAATTTGGTTGGGACTTTTTTTTTTCACAGTCAGGGTTTTAAGCCCAGATATGCATATTCATTATTACCCTGTCATACTCATAGTATGTATGCTTGGTATAGCCATATAGTCCAGTTCAATGTTTTATAACTTGATTATATGATAGTTACTTCAAGCAATTAATGGGATATTGATAATGATTAAACAAATTAGCAACACCATGTCCCCTATACATTCATGTTAATCTGTGTATATGTTTATACCCTCATTACGCTCACTGTGGAGTGAGTGGTACCCCTGTAATATGAATTTTTATTCGATCAACTTTTTTTTCCATAATACACACTTGCGTTCTACAGTCTTGTGTTATAGTATAGCTTAGTTATATATACCGTCCTGCTCACCATTATTGGCACCCCTGGTTAAGATGTGTTCTTAGGCTTCTAAAAATATTTTCTTTATTGCAGAAGCATGATCTCATGAAAAATGTAGAAAAATCTATCCTTTAACTCAAGTGAAT
Source organism: Clarias macrocephalus (assembly GCA_011419295.1). Taxonomy (NCBI): domain Eukaryota; kingdom Metazoa; phylum Chordata; class Actinopteri; order Siluriformes; family Clariidae; genus Clarias; species Clarias macrocephalus. The sequence goes on along the minus strand of JAAGKR010000463.1, from coordinate 148,435 downwards.
TTTAAAAAATACAAAAAAAATCCATGATTAAAAAAATTATAGTTTTTTTATGACCTGTTCCATGATTATTGGCTCCTCTAACAATTCAGATAAAATAAATGTAATTGGAGCATTTTTGTAATTTTACTGTAGTGCCTTGAGAGGAACCAGACTGAACAGGGAACCCATCCTCATTCGGGTGATAACAGATAGCAGGGATTGATCTGTAGTCATACTGTGTGTTAGGAGCCTGGAAGTTCAGTAAAACAGGAGATGTGTTTAAGTTAATCTGGAGTCCAGTTTGTTATTGAAGGAAATTCCAGTCCAGAACTTTTGAGCAACTGCAGTCACACGTCCACAGAGAACAGCTGTCAGCATCAGCTGAGGCCAGGACTGTCTTCGTGGTAAAGTGGAACCGTCCCCAGTCATCACACACGGGGCATCCATGCGACGAGATCTCCAACCAGAAGGGGGATACTAGTATGGTCACAGTCACACAGTGTATAAGGTGAATGTATATTTAGTGCAGAGTGCAAGCAGGGACTCCGGCAGGACTAACTATGATGGCATAATTAAAAGGCAAAGCCAGAAAGAAGCACAGACATGAGGGTGACTAATCACTTCAACGTCAACAAACCTGAGTGATCAATGAGAGTGGGGAAGACAGCATCTAAACATACCAGTTCACCATAATATTTTACATCCATGCATCCCCCAGATCTGCTCTTTTACCTAAGGCAAATCTAGTTACAAAAATGCTTGGCTTATTAAATAGGTTTTTAGCCAAGACTTGAACACTGAGACTGTGTCTGAGTCCTGAACATTAATTGGAAGACTATTACATAACTTTGGGGCTTTGTAAGAAAAAGCTCTGCCCCCTGCTGTAGTTTTCATAATACGCAGAGGTGGAAAGTAACGAAATTACATTTACTCTCGTTGATGTAATTCAGTAGTTTTTTTTTTGTGTGTACTTCTAATTTTAAAGTAGTTTTTAAAATCTGTAATTTTACTTTTACTTAAGTATGTTTTGTTTGTATTGTACTCCGCTACATTTTAAATAATATTTGCTACTGAGTAAAAAAATAAATGAAAAATAATAAAAAATAATGCAACCCCGGAAACCACTGCACTGATTGATGGGCAGGGAAAACAAATGCTAAATTCACAAGAACGATATAGACGGACAAAACGGATGCCAGTGATGCAGACCCAGCTGAAAACGAAATGCCATCAAATTCTTATGAAGCAAACCTCTGGCCACTGCAACGGCCACTACTATTGTTGCCCTTATAAGAGTTGCCGCCCCTCCCCCAGTGTGTGCGCTGCAGAGGTGTGTGCGTGAGAAGGAGAGAACGGAGTAGGAGCTCAGGTGCGCTGCTTACCCCCAAAACGCTTTATTCTTTTACCCTTTCCTTTATTTTGTTTTGTTCCTTTAATTAAAACCAACTAGTTTGAGATTTATGTACGCTTGTCGTTTTTGAACTACACTAGAATCCCCCATCCCACCCCTGCTGTTAAAAGAAAAAGTAATTCGGTAACTTTTACTCTGAGTAAATTTTTAATGAGATACTTTTTACTTTTACTCAAGTAGATTTTTATAATGGTAACTTTACTTGTACTTCAGTAAAATTTCACTGATGTAACAGTACTTGTACTTGAGTACAAAAGTTTATTACTCTTTCCACCTCTGATAATACGTGGTACTGGCAAGCAGCCTGCATCCTTTGATCAAAGTAGGCATGGTGGATCATAAGACACTAGCAGTTCCCTCAGATACTGCCACGCGACCATTTAATGCTTTATATGCCAAAAGTAGTATTTTAAAATCTACGCGAAATTTCACAGGGAGCCAATGCAGTGAGGATTAGATAATGATTTATGCACCTAGTTAAACAAGCAGAGAGTAAGGCGTTACAATAGTCCAATGTAGAGGTGATAAAAGCCTGAACTAGTTTTTCTGCATCATTTAGCGACAGTATATTCCTTATCTTGGCAATATTTCTGAGGTGAAAGAATGCTATCCTGGTAATAAAATTTACATCTGCTTCCAATGAAAGGCTGGAATCTATAATCACACCAAGGTCTTTCACTGTTGCACTTGATGGAACAGAAAGGCCATTTAAAGTTACAGTGTGATCAAAAAGCTTTCTTCTAGCCGCTTCTGGTCTTATGACTAACTTCTGTCTTATCAGGATTAAGCAGAAGGAAGTTAATTAACATCCAGTCTCTTATGTCCTCACATATTGCTTAACTTTAGTAAGCTGTTTTTTCTCATCTGGTTTTACTGAGACGTATAACTGTGTCATCAGCATAACAATGAAAACTAATACCATGCTTACGAATTATGTTGCCCTGAAGAACCATGTAAAGAGGAAAAAGCAGTCGGCCTAAAACTGAACCCTGTGGAACACCAAACTCCCCTTGAGAACATGCAGAATAGTCACCATTTAGATCTACGCACTGATAACGATCAGTCTAATAGGATCTGAGCCAGGAGAGGGCCGTTCCTGTAATTGCTACTACATTTTTAAATTTCCTTCTGTGAAGGAGAATACTATGATCCATGGTATCAAAAGCTGCACTGAGGTATAGTGATGCAACCCTGATAACCCAGAGGCTAATAGGAGGTCATTTACTACTTTAACAAGTGCTGTGTCTGTGCTGTGATGGGGCCTAAATCTTGACTGATACAGTTAGTTTGTGCTATTTCTATGTAGATATGAACATGGTTGCTGCACTACTACCTTTTCCAGAATCTTAAAGATAAAGGGGAGGTTTGATATAGGCCTGTAATTTGACAGCTGAAAAGGGTCAAGGTCAGGTTTCTTAATTAGCGGTTTAATAACTGCTAATTTAAAGTATTTTGGAGCATAACCATTGCTGAGTGAAGAGTCAATTATTTTCAACAGGGGTTCTGTTATTGTCAGGGGTTCTGTTATCAACAGGGGTTCTGGTACTATCTGCTTGAGAAAATGTGTAGGATCATTGGACTTCACTTGAAGGTAGGATTTTTTTGCATTGTAATTATATATTATTTAAATAAAAAATTAATTTATTAGAAGCGTAAGAACACATCCTAAGCAGGGGTGCCAATAATGGTCAGCAGAACTGTAGTCTTGTTTCAGTTTTGTTTTTATGTAGCACCATGGTCTTAGAGGAATATTGTTTAGTTTCACTGTGTTCTATCCTAGCTGTATATAGTTGAACTGACAATAAAACTAATTGACACTCAACAATTAAACCAAATGTTTGCTTCCATCATGAACATTTTACAGGTCTGCTGTAATGCATTGTATTTACTAACTCTGCTTCAACTGTCATTATGCTATAGGAGTCTTGAATGTGACAGTGAGTGCAGAGGCAGAACAATCCCAGACTGTGTGTGACAATGAGATTGTGAGTGTTCCAGAGAGAGGCCGCATTGACACGGTTACACAAAGTCTGATTGTACAGGTTGGTATATTAATGATAAGGATTTCCCTAAAATTTTAAGCCTACGTTTTACCAGCCTATATTCTAATAACACTATTTCTCCTATAGGCTGAAGGCACTAAGAAGATGAAGAGCTGGAGCTGGTTATTATGTCCACAGGGTTAGGCTTGCAAATATATTTTCTATTACCATCTAAATTGTTTACAAAACACATTTGAGTTAGTTTTAAATTGATGCCTGTAGTATTCTACTACCTGAAGGTGAGATACCTTTTTATCTCACTTACAGGCAACAGTCTTTCTGAGGATTTGAAGCTAATACCTCCTGAGGATGTAGTAGAAGGATCAGCACGAGCTTCTATTTCAGTACTAGGTAAGACAGAAAACATTACATTTAAAAAAAATAATACAAATGATAATTTGCATCCTTGGGCATATCAATCCTGCTTCTCTAAGTGTCCCAAGAATTACTTTCAGTATTGAATTACTGTATATCACATACACATATCATCAGGATGTGCTGGTGCTCACATAATTATAGTTGTAGCTTAATGAATATGAGTATGTATTTGCAATGTTTTGGGACATACAGTACGGCCCATAAATTTTGCAACAATTTATTTTTGTCTTTTGGCCTCTGTACCTCACCACATATAAATGAAGTTAAAGACTTTCAGCGTAAGAGCTTCAGAATAAGAGGTTTAACAAAAGTGTCAGGAATTGTAGCCATTTTCATACGCATCCCATATTTTGGGGGCTCATAAATGATGTAAAAATTAAAATATCTAATTTAATTACAAGCATAATGATTGTCTTTAATACTTGAAAATCCTTTGCAGACAATGACTGCCAGAGATGCTTTTCCAGGCCTTTAGTGCAGCTGTCTTGAGCTTGTTTTTAAATCGTTCTGCCTTCAGTCTCATCCCCAGTAAATTAAAAGCATGCTCTGTTGGGTTGAGAGCAGGTGATTGATTTGGCCAGTGGATAAGAGTCTTATAAATGACTGTAGATGATGACGTACCTACCTCCTCAAGCATGTCCTTGACTTGGCTAGATGTTGTGAAAGGGTTCTTCTTCACCATGGACAGAATTCTGTAGTCATCCTACAGTATTGGGCACCTAAATGTTTTGCTATCTCTGTGTTGGGTTTATTTTGTTTTTGTAGCCTAGTGATGACCTACTTCACATTCATAGACACATCATGTTGAGATTTTGAATAAACAGTTACCAAGCAGTCCATGCAGCTGCTTATTAGCAACTTGTTCCATTATATATGAGTTTCCAAAATTTGTATGTGTGTGTATGAAAATGGCTGTAATTTTCCGAATGGTTAATGCCACATTCATGTCAAATCTGTCAGAAGGACGAGGCTCGTTATCTATAACGTGAAAAACCATGAAACGAAATGCGAGAATATTGAGGCAAAGAAACACAATAATTTGGCAAAGAGAAATCGCACTGCGTTTCCCTATAAGCCAAAAGAAATCAGTTGAAATAGTGGGCAGTTTACCATATGTCAGACCTGGGACACATGTAAGATGGGGTGGATGCGTCGCATAGAAGCAGGTAGCAGGAGTCAGACGGCGCACGGGTTGACAACCTTGGTCACAGTGAAAGGGCCAACAAAACGAGGTGATAGTTTGTGTGACAGTGTTTTTAGGGCGATCGACCTTGTCAAGGTTGTCAACCCAACTTCGCTTGACTCTGTCTCCTACATGGCACTTCGGGGCCTAGGTACGTTGGCGGTCTGCCTGTTTCTTGTAAGAACTGCAGGATCGTAGCAGGGTGCGTCTCGCCTGTAACCATGTTCGTTTGCAGCGGCGGACAAACTGTTGGGCTGAGGGGATGTCCAATTCTGCCTCTTGCACCAGGAAGAGAGACCTCCAGTGCCTGATTCTTCCGCTCTGTTTGTCCATTGGACTGGGGGTGGAATCCTGAGGACAGGCTGGGAGTGGCCCCGAAGAGCTTGCAAAAGGCATTCCAGAGGTGTGAGGTGAACTGTGGGCCCTGATCTAAGATTACATGAGTGGGAAGGCCATAAAGTCAGAAGACATGGAATATTAGTGTTAGTTGGTAGTTTGGGAAGGGGAACGAGGGGTGAACAGACTTAGAGAAGCAGTAAACAATGATGCAGGTGCTGCCATCAGACAGGGGTAGGGCAGTGACAAAGTCAAGAGAAATATGGGACGGCAGCGTGTCAGTTGTCGTGCTTATCTCGGGTGCAGATGTTGCAAGCAACCACAAACCTGGCTACATCCTCCCCCAATGTAGCTCCAAGGCGGCGATGAGACAACGAGGTGGCAGAATAGCGTCGCAAGGCATGGGATCCTGTGGAAAGGAGAACTGACGGAAAAGGGTGTCAGGCTTCGTATTCTTTGAGCCTGGGTGGTAGGATAGGTTGAAGTTGAACCTGGAGAAGAACAACGACCACCGAGTTTGACAGGCATCGAGTCTTTTGGCAGTACATAGGTACTCTAGGTTCCTATGGCCAGTCCACACTATGAAGGGGAGCTCGGTCCCCTCCAGCCAATGTCTCCCCTCCTCCAGCGCTAATTTTTATGGCTAGGAGCTCTTGGTTGCCTATGTCATAGTTCCTCTTGGCCGTTGGAGGTCCCATCAAGAGGCTGGTGTAGGCCAGTTGAATAAGGCCTGAACATTAGCTGGCTCCATTTCCAGTCTGGAAGGAGAGATAACGAAACCTAGGAACATGGTGGAAGTTGTGTGGAACTCGCACTTCTCGGCTTTACAAAGAGGTTGTTCTCTAAGAGCCTTTGCAAAACTCAGTGAATGTGGTGCTGGTGCTCTTCCAGAGCAAAAAAAAAACCTTGAGAAAAAATTTAAATGTTTAAATGTCATCCAAGTACACGAACATGAAGGAATTTAAGAAGTCGCGGAGGATGTCGTTAATGAAGGCCTGGAATACGGCAGGGGCGTTGGTCAGTCCGAACGGAACCACCGTTGAAGGCCGTTTTCCACTCATCGCCCTCCCGGATGCGAACGAGGTCATAACCATTTTGTAGGTTGAGTTTGGTAAAGATGTCAGCTCCCTGGAGAAGTTCAAAGGCAGTGGCTATGAGCAGTAACGGGTAGCGATTCCTGACGGTGATCTTGTTGAGACCCCAATAATCAATACAAGGACATAGGCTCCCATCCGTTTTCTTGACAAAGTAGAACCCCGCCCCAGCAGAAGAGGAGGATGGACAGATAATCCTGGCGGCAAGGATCTCTGTGATGTACTTATTCTTGGCCTCCCATTCTTGGCATGCCAAAGAGTAAAGTCTGCCTTTTGGAGGGGAGGTTCCTTGGTGGAGATCAATATTACAGTCATATGGTTGGTGCCATAGAAATGACATGGCTCGGGTCTTGTTAAAGGCCTGCCTGAGATCGTGGTTTTCACTGGGGACATTGGAGATGTCCAGGGATTTGTCCGGCATGGCTGGAATAGGAGGTGAAGAAAGCGCTGAGTGAAGGCATGAAGTGCTAGTGAGGGGAGCCCAAGGACTAAAGCGGCATGTGACTTGTCGATGACGAAGAGGCAGATCTCCTCAGAATAGTTTCCTGACATTCTTAAAGTTAACGGATGGGTCCTACGCGTGATGGCCGGGAGCCGCTGATTGAAGGCCTGGACAGCGAGTGGGTCTAATGGCACATAAGGGACCTTTAACGTCTGGAAAGTAGAGGCGCTGATCAGGTCGGTCAGAACCAGAGTCAATGAGTGCCTGAATCAGTTGGGCCTGGCCATCGACGATTAGGGCTGCGGGAAGTAGGGGCATGGTTCTGGGAGTCTGTCATGAGGAGTGCTCTCTAGTACTCTCAGTCTGACTAGAGGGTGCCTCCCTTGCTGGACAGTACTTGAGCATGTGTCCTGAAGCTCCACAGTAGAAACAAGCTCCTTTTAGGTGGCGGCGCGTCTCTCCTCCTAAGAGATGCGAATCCTGTCCAGCTGCATGGGCTCCTCTTGATCAATCTGCTTCGGAGACGTGTGGCTATCCTGGGTTGGGGTAATCTCCTGGCGGGGGCTGTCCTCCTGCATGTCTGTCTTAAACGGAGACGTGAGTTGATCCGCCTGAGTTCCATGAGTTTGTGGAGGTGGGTAAGAAGTTTGTGAGAGATGAATTCGTCCTTGAGAACCTCAGATAAACGTTTCAGAAAGACGTCTGCTAGGGCCCTGTTGTTCCACTAGAGACAGCTATGGTACGAAAGTCGATGGCATAGTCGTAGATGGAGACTCAATAACCTTGTTCCGGCCTCTCTGCCGACGTGAGAATGGTCAAAAACCCTTTTCATCTCCTTGGAGAAGACCTCAAATTTCTCACACCATGGGTAATGAGCATCCCAGAGAGCCGTGCTCCTTGGCTCTACAGGTAAGTAGCGTGATTACGTAGACCACCCGGAAACATTCTGATGAGAAGGTGGAAGCTTGTAGCTCAAAAATAAGTGGGTATTGAGAGAGAAAAGACCAACATGTTCCCCGTATTCCTTCTTAAGTGGGAGGGGCTGGTAGGCCTGGCTCTCCGGAGCTTGTGAACAGAGCTGTAGGTGCCTGGAGGTGACGTCGGCTACAGATAGATCCAGGTGCAGGTGTAGGTGTAGGCCGCAAGCTCTTCAGATCTCCTGTGGAACCACAGTAGTGAAAGTGGTGGCGTTGGATCAGAGCCATGAAATCCGTCAGTGATGCAACAGTGCCGAGACGTTAAACTGAGCCGTGGTCGTGAAGCCGGAAGCATTAGATCAGAGTTATGAAATCTGTCCACGATGTCGTTGAGCCGTAATCGAGGAAATAAGAGGAAGAGTTCAAAGCCATAAGGTCCGTCACAAGGGCGTAGAGCAGAGCCGTAGTCGAGGAAACAAGAGCAAGAATTCAAAAGCCGTTAAATCTGGGCGAACGATGAATCCAAATCATGAGACGAGAAATGGGAAACCAAAGCAAAATCGATAACGTGAAAAACTATGAAACGAAACGCGAGACGAGAAAAGCGAAGAAACACAATAATCTGACAATGAGAAAGCTTCGTTATAAGCTGGAAGAAATCAGCACCGGATGAGAAACCGGTGTGCAGGCTGGGCATTCTAGGGGTGTGTAAGGAGACAGCATGGGAAAACATGACCATTGTGAGGAGCATGACAGCGTTGGAAAGGAAATGTCAAAGATGAAAGTGGTCATAGAATAGCGTGAGTGAGCAGGGGGCGTGACAACATCACTTGAATTATAGCTGAAAAGTTTTGCTCACATCTTGAGTCACTTCAATGCCAAGAACCTCATCTTTGTTTAAAAAATTTATGGGCCTGCCTGTAGCTATTCGGCATTCTGTTGACTTGCTTTTTAGCAATTAGTGCCACAGAGTTTCAGTCCATGGTTGTGCTTTTTTAAATTGTTCATATACTTTTTGTTTTTGTCAGTAATATCATATAGCTGAATAGATAAACAGTATTATTGTCATTTTGTAGGAGACATACTTGGCTGCGCATTAAAAAATCTGGATGGACTGCTAACGATGCCATTTGGCTGCGGAGAACAAAATGTAGCCCGCCTCGCTCCAAATATCTACATACTTCAGTATCTAGAGAGCAGTGAGCAGCTTACAACAGCTATACGTGAGAAGGCTACTGGTTTCCTTAAGAGTGGTTAGTAAGATTATAAATAAATATATAAATAGTTTATATATTTATAAATATTTATAAATAATATAAATTTTTTTTGCTGTTGCATTTACACAGGATATCAAAGGCAGCTAAATTATAAACATGAAAATGGTGCATATAGCACATTTGGCATGGGAGAAGTAAACACATGGTAAGTACTTCTTAAAGCAAACCTTGAGGAAAACAGGCAAGTGAGTTCATGGCAAGTGATTATCAAAACTAAAATGTCCTGGGATCTTAAATACTTTGTAGTGATCGTTGATATATATTTACAAGTGCATCTCATTAATTACAATATCATCAAAAATTTGAGACTTTGAGGGCATGAGGCAGGGTACACCCTGGACAGGGTGCCAATCCATCACAGGGCACACACACATACAAATTAGCCTAATAGTCTTTGGACTGTAGGAGGAAACCGGAGTTATTTATTTTAAATGATATTATATTATATTGTTATATACTGTCACTTTCCCCACATGCTCATGTGACCCCGCGACCCTGAATACGGATAAAGCGGTATGGAAGATGAGTGAGTGAGTGAGATTCATTACACACTGACTGATATGTTTCAGATTGATGACTTGGCTTACAGCTAAATAAAACCCAAATTTAGTATCTCAGAAAATTTTAATATTGGGAATTTCATTATTGGAAACACATGGTGTTACAATATAATTACCTAATTAACTCAAAGCACCTGCAAAGGTTTCCTAAGCCTTTAAATGGTCTCTCAGTCTGATTCAGTAGGCTACGCAATCGCTAAAGAAGCTGACAGAATGCCAACTTTTTGTTGACTGGAAAAAATGGTGAATAAGCAACAGGGATAACTGTAGCCTTGAAAGTATTGTGAGACTGCAGCTAGAATCAGTGCTTCAGGAGCCACCAAACACAGACGTATTCAGGACAAGCCCCTCTTGAACCTGAGACAATGTCTAGTTAGATCATGGGCATTATTCAAAAGTGATGTTTGTGGGCAACATTTGTTCATCAGCCAGTTGGTCTTCATTGCACACTTTTTGTCAGGGTTTGATATAATGGCCGCCTCAGTGGCTCACGGCACAAAGGTGGAAGTACTGAGCACCACCAATTCACCTGTCTGTGCTCATGTCTCAAAGGTAGGCGGATATAACACTGCTCACTCATCGGGTAAGCAGAAGAGCACTGAGCTACAGTGGAACCTTGGATTGCGAGCATAATTTATTCATGAATAGTGCTTGTATATCAAAACACTTGTATATCAAAGCAAATTTCCTCCATAAGAATTAATGGAAACTCAGATTATTTGTTCCACAACCCAAAAAAATTACATCTAAAAATAATTAATACAAAATATAAAGTAAAAATAAAACAAATTAACCTGAACCTTTACCTTTGAAAAAAAGTTAAAATAAATCCCGACAGATAAGTGTTTCCATTAATGTGTTTCAGAGAGAGAGACAGGATCTTGCTTTTGCTTTAGATGCACGCACACGTTATAATAATAGAATAATAATAGAAATGCTGCCCCATCAAGATTATAACGTTATAAGATTTTTTTTTATCCACTATTTTTTTCATAAGTCAATATACTGTTTAAATGTTAAAAATTATATCAGTCAGTTAAACAAATTATGCATGAAATTTATTTGGATAGTTACAAGTATGTCACAGCGAGAGGAGTTTTATTAAGTCAAAAGAACAAGAATAAAACCTGTCTGAATTTGTATAAAAATTAGGAAATCCTCTGGTCGCAATAAAGCATCACGTTGCTTTATTGATGAATCTCAAGAAGTTCTCCCACTTCGCAGTGCTTAAAGGAATTATTTTGTAAACATTAACTTTGCTCAGATCAGCAACGTTGCTGGGTTTATCTTCAGTGCTGCCAGTTTCTCTGAATCTGTGAATAAACTGTGAATGTGTGAAGAATACAACATTTACAAGATAAAAGAGCGATGTGAATACGTGTCTATTGTTAATGTACACCTCTGCTGAAGGCTTTTTTGGTTAGGCAAAGGTGTTTCTGTGTGTGTATCAACATGCTTGAGCTTGGAAGCAACATCACGGAGCTCTATGGACTTTATTGATGAATCTCAGGGAGTTTTTCCTTCCTCTCCTCACTCTCAGTCTGTTCATCAGGGACACTCTGATTATTTTGATTCATCCATATTTTCTCACACGTTTCTTACTCATTTCCCTAATTGTCTTTTAATTCTGTAAAGCTGCTTTGCGATAGTAACCATTGTAAAAAGCGCTATATAAATATAACTGAATTTAATTTTACAGTTAATGTAGACCAAACTGTTACTGATTTCTGATTAAACAAGAAGCATAAAGAAAAAAACACTTAAAAATAGGGGGATCTCTTAATTACTCATGACCTCTCATAAGCATGAAATCATTATAGCCCATACTTAAAGGTTATGTATTTATGTAAAACATGCTGGTGCAGCATATAAAAATAGATTTTCGGTTTACATTTTAAAATTTTTATATTATTTTAAAATATATGAGAGTGACAGAGCAAGATGACATCCTTGATACGATGATGAAAATATGTAAATAATGCAGTAACTTCCAGTAACTTTCTGTGTCTTGCATGCATGAAAAGGCGGACTATAAAGCATAGTTAGTGACTGGTGCTCAGACACTGACACTATATACTGTATATCTCCAAGATGAGCAACTTTATTTAATCATGAAAATATGTTGAAAATGCAAGAACTGCAGTTAACTGAAGCAGTCCCTGGTGGGACTATACAACATTGCAACCAGGTTATTAGAACAGCACAAGAGGGCGTTTATGGGGCAGGGCTTCGTTCACTGCGTCATTGCGGGGGATCAGGGTCCATGCACGAATTGGTCACGGACCCATCACGGATTGGGAAGGGTCCTTCCTTGGAGCAGGCGGCTGTTTAAAAAGGCTTCTACTGTAACACATTTTTCTTGACTACATAATTCCAAAAAATGTGGAAATAATTTTGATATGAAATAAATCTTCATCTCCAGGTTAACTGCTTTCGTGTTGAGGACCTTTGGTAAAGCGCAACGTTACATCTTTATTGATCCAGAAATCCTTAACAGTGCAAAGCAATGGCTTATAAGTACGCAGGGATCAGATGGCTGTTTTAGACAACAGGGAACTCTGTTCCATAACGGGATGAAGGTATGTATGACACTAACTGGTGTCCATGATACAGAACATATTGCTGAAATACATATTAAATTTCTGTTTTACACATTTCAGGGTGGTGTAAATGATGATGTGACCATTACTGCTTACATCACTTTATCATTGCTTGAATTGGACATTACAGTGCAGGTAAAACCATGATACAGTAAAAATTCAACCAACCAATGGTAAAATGCATCCAACCAACCAACGTTTAACCCTCAAACAGCTAATCTGCCAAATGTTTTGAAATAAATATCTGCAGCAATATATCCATTTTTTCAAGCCTTGTTTTAAAAAGAATTTTCAATCATCCTTTTTTCTTCTACATAGTAATAAACTGTTTTGATTGCAGGATCCTGTTGTAAATAAAGGGCTGTTGTGCCTAAAATCTTCTATCGGAAACCTGAAAAACACCTACACCACTGCATTGTTGGCCTACACCTTCAGCCTAGCTCAAGAGAATGAAATTCGAGAGCATTTACTAAAGGAGTTGGATAATGTTGCCATTCGAGCAGGTACTGGATGATTAGATGAAAATGTATTCTTCTATATTAGTTACAAATAAAAAATATTTATATTATTTATATTTATTTATGAGACTCAAGTACTACACATTCTTTGAGTGTCCATGTCAGTTATAGAAACTGAAATATACATTTTAACTGAAATGGATGCATATATAGTAATAAAACCACTGACATTCTATCATACTACAGTATAGAGTATATGGCATAATCATATGCCATAACTTATAATCATCTATAGCAGGGGTGTCCAAATCCTGTCCTGGAGGGCCAGTTTCCAACACAGTTTGGTGCTTCTTCTTCTCAAACACAGCTGATTTAACTAATCTGTTAATTACTAGGTTCAGTGGGTGTGTTTAGGTGTTGGTGAATTACAAACTGTGCTTGTCACTGGCCCTCCAGGACTGGATTTGGACACCCCTGATCTATAGGTTATGGCATTTACTTCAGTTATTAGGATTGTTGCATTCCAAAAATATCAGAATCTGTCATCTCCTTTTTTTATTTTAGCAAACCATCAGATGCTACATTCTTAAAAAGAAAGAAGAACTGGTGAGCGTTTAGAACATTAAAAGGCAGACAATTACATATAACAATGTTGGATGTCAGAAACCTTATTTTCCAGGTAATGGAAATCTTTATAGAAAACCGTAACAGTTAGCCAGATCAAGAACTGAAATAGCTCCATGGTTAAAGTGTTGTACTGCTGGTTTAAACCCCAGCACCACCAGTTGCCACTGGTGGACCATTGAGCAAGGCCATTAATCCTCAATTGCTCAGTTGTTTAATGATTTAGAGATGTAGGTCACTGTGGATAAGGGTGTCTGTCGAATGCTGTAAATGTAACTCCCTTCAGGATGTCGGTGTATCTGTGTCATCAATCAGGTTATACAAATGCATTTTCCAAAAACATAAAACATTCTGTAAAAGTTCGGGCCTAAATATGAAATTGTACCACAATGCTGAATGGTTGTAACGGCTCATGATCCAAACCACACCACTTCATGTAAGACTACAGAGGAAATTAGTTCCCTTTATTGATGATGTGTCTGTTGGCAAAACAGCATCATGATTTCTGAAAGCAATCTAAGAAGTGGGATGTCCTACAATGGCAGATCACTTGCCCTGAATCCAGTTAAGCATGCATTTCACTTAGTGAAGGCAAAACGTCTTAAAAACAAGCAGAAATTCATTTACAACAGAACCAAATAAAGCTGAATGTGTGTGCTTTGAGCTCATATTCATTGTTAATTTCAGCTCATACTACAGTGCCTTGCAAAGTATTCATACCACTTGAACATTTCCACATTTTGTCATGTTACAACCACAAACATAAATGTATTTTATTAGGATTTAATGTAACAGACCAACACAAAGTGGCACATAATTCTGTGCATTAGTATTCAGCCCCCTTTACTCTGATACTCTGAACAAACAGCATCATGAAGCCCAAGTAACACACCACACAGGTCAGGGATAAAGCTGTGGAGAAGTTTAAAGCAGAGTTAGGTTTAAAATATATATATATATCCCAAGCATTTGAACATCTCACAGAGCACTGTTATCCTAAAATGGAAAGAGTATGGCATAACTGCAAACCTACCAAGACATGGACGCCCACCTAAACTGACAGGCCAGGCAAGGAGAGCGTTATTCAGAGATGACTCTAGAGTTGCTGCAGAGATCCGCAGCTCAGGTGAGAAAATTTGTCCACAGGACAACTGTTAGTTATGCACGAAGAAACCTAATTATTTAAAGAAAACCATAAGAGGTACCATTTGCAGTTTGCAGCAAGCCATGTGGGGTAAAGAGAACATGCTCTGGTCAGATGAGACCAAAAGTGAACTTTATGGCTTAAATGCTAAACATACCATTATTCCTGTGAAAACTGGTGGTATCAGCGTCATGTTGTGGGGATGCTTTTCTTCAGCAAGGGAAGCTGATCAGAGTTGATGAGAAGGTGGATGGAGCAAAATCGTAAAAAACTTGTTAGAGTCTGCAAAAGACTTGAGATTGGGGTTGAGGTTCACCTGCCGCAGGACAATGACCATAAACATATAGCCAGGGCTACATGAATGGTTTAGGTTAAAGCATACTCATGTGTTCCAATCCAGTTGAGAATCTGTGGCAAAACTTAAAAATTTCTGTTCACAGACACTCTCCATCCAATCTGACTGAGCTTGAGCTATTTTGTGAAGAATAATGGGCAAAAAATTTACTTTCTAGATGTACAAAGCTAATAGAGACATACCCCAAATGACTTGCAACTGTAATTGCAGCGAAAGGTGGTTCTACAAAGTATTGATGCCGGGGGGATGAATACAAATGCACACCACACTTTTCAGATATTTATTTGTAAAAAAAAAAAAAAAAATGTTAAAAACCATTTATCATTTTCGTTCCACATAAAATCCCAATAAAAATTCCGTTTGTGGTTGGACTTGACAAAATCTGGAAAAGTTAAAGGGTATGAATACTTTTGCCAGGCACTGTATGTATGATAGACTGCTAAAATTACATAATCTTAAATAATCTGTCTATAGATCTGGCTGCATACGGTATGTCTTTATTAGCTTTGAGTTTAGGTGGTCGGCTTCACTGGTCTCAGTCAGCATCAGATGACTCTGCCGCCTTGTCAGTGGAAATCAGTTCCTACGTGCTGCTAGCTGTTCTCACAGCAGGTCAACTCACTACTGCTGATTTGGGCTATGCTAACAGGATAGTCAGCTGGCTGGTGCAGCAACAAAATCCTTACGGAGGTTTTTCCTCCACCCAGGTACTCAATTTATTTATATTGTTCTCTTTAGCTTATTCTTAATTTAGTCAGTCGATAAACCAACGTTTACATTTCATAGCTTATTTAAAGTTTTTTTTCCCCCAATCAGGACACAGTTGTGGCTCTCCAGGCGCTGGCTCTATACTCCACTAAAGTGTTCAGCTCAGATGGCTCTAGTACAGTAACTGTAAAGTCAACAGATGGAGACAGTCACACCTTCAATGTCTACCAGAATAACAAGTTACTGTACCAAGAAAAATCATTACAGGATGTTCCTGGCAAATACAGCATTGAAGTGAAGGGCGCCACCTGTGTGTCAGTGCAGGTCAGTACATCTAACTCTAACTCTCTCTTGCTCTAAGAGGAAAGAACTTCAGTTCAAATGCTGCATCAGTATTTACATGCATAAAGTCATTTGCATTGAGACTTTGTCTTAGCACCTGCACAAGTAGATTTTCTGGGCTCCCCATTCAAATTCTGCAACCTGGCTGCATGTAGCACTTTCCTACTAGGTTTCCTACAAGTATCCGAGAATGTTGTTTAAATAGCATCTAGACCACTTCCTAAACAATTACTATAAGGCAGCAGTCTGAGGTTATTACTTTTTTTCTTTGCTGTCATATTGAAACATGAATGCAACATACAATTTAAATATAAATACAATTTATTAATATGAAAATAGATGAAGAAAAGGACGGCAAGCAATGAATTAGTGAATACTTAAGAAATGTTATCAGAATCTAGTGCATTCATGTGTGTTTGTGCCCCCACTTTAATTCTATGCTGTTGCTTGTGTGTGCATGTAAAAGCATAATAAAAAATCATCTATTTACAGCGGGCTAGACCTGAATCCAATTGAAATGCTGTGGCAAGGCCTTATGTGAGAGACTGATAAAGTCATACAGGAAAAGATTAATTTATTGCTGCTAAAGATGGATCTACAAGCTATTGAATCAGGGGAATACTTCGTATTGCCTGCATGTTTTTTTTTTTTTTTTTTTGGCTTAATTTTTTCCATGGCACAGTGAAAAAATTTACATGTTGTTAGTTTGTTGTTTGAGTGTATTTGCCTAATAATAATACGCACTATGATCAGATAATTCGTATTATGTTATTACACAAAAAAAAACTTAAAATTAAAAGGGGGATCACTAACTTTTACACATGACTGTATATTACCAGTATAGTTATCGCCAGCATATGAATGCATGAATTGTATCAGCTGTAATATAATTTTAATAACTGCAATTAAGGTTTAATATAACAGTAGGACTTCCTCCCTCATTGTCTGTCAGTTAATGAACACCTAAAATATTAGTATTTTGCTTCTTTTTGTTTCATGTGCCAACAGTTACACAAAATTCTTTATTCCCACTTGCAGGCAGCACTTTTCTACAATGTCCCCACACCTTCTACAACCAGTTCACTGATCATTATGGCTACAACTGACGGAAACTGCACAAAAACATTTGGAGAAACTTTGTCCCTGAATTTCACTATCAAGTAAGAATGAAATTGTGAGAAAATGAAAATGAAGTTTTAGATTAAACTAAGTTCGCAAAACATAAAAAACAAAATAATAAAAAAACTATTTTGTCATTATTTTCAAAGTTTTTAGGAAATTGCTGCTTTAAATTGTTTAATCTATTGGTTATGACCTATATACTGGGATAAAGTTTGGGTTAAAACCAATGAACAGAATTCTCAATGAAAATACGTTTTCTTATGACAATAGTACAGAATCATCTGTGCTATTGAGTTATTGTTTTTTTTTTTTTCCCCAGATATTCTGGGCCATTTAACAGCACTAACATGATCATAGTGGACATAAAACTCTTATCAGGGTTCACAGCAGATCCTGATGAAGTAAGAAGTAGTAGTGTTAATAATATCTGCTTGTCTAATAAACAGATATGCAAATGCATGGTTATTGAAATGTTAATGAACTAATGATTGTTTTATTAGCTGAAAAAAGCCACGTTGGTGAAAAGAGTTGATTCCAAAGATGACCATATTATCATGTATATCGAAGAGGTGAGAGAGATTATTAATCTGCCAATAAATCAATATATATCACAAAATAGATATGATATAGTGTGTTTACATTTTGAAGTTTGCTTTATTTCTAACAGCTCCCAAGAAATATTCTTATCCATTATAAGCTTCACATTAAACAGGTCCTTCCTGTTAAAAATTTGAAGCCAGCTGTGATAAAGGTTTATGATTACTACCAAACAAGTAAGTTTTTCTTGCATTATATTATGTTACTAATTTACTGTAACAGTAATATTTTCATTTACTGATTCTGAAAATTTCATACAGGTGACCAGGCTGAGACTGAGTACAACTCCCCCTGTGTGTAGGATTACACATTTGCATTGGGGATGCTGGAAACCCTTTGTTTCTCTGCTATGTGGCTTTATTTTCTAATTTCATTTCTTTGTTGTTGAAACAATATTTACAATGCCATATATGTTACTGCTTTGTTTAGTATCCATCAGTATGATGGTTCATCGGGTGTTAAGATTTTAGTACTGCTACTTTAATTAAACTACTGTAGATCAAAGCTAAGCCTTTTTCTAACTTAGTGAATCCAATAATGCAGAACTGCGGATACTTAATATTGTGCAGATACAATACAGTAATGTTTTACAAAATGACTGGCATCCTAAATATATTCAGAATGCACAGTATATGCCATCAAATTTCTTTCAAAATAAAATGTTATTTTTATTAAAATTGGACTTTACAACAGCTTTATTATTGTCTTTTGTTTTGTTTTATTTCATACAAAAGGGTAAGGGAAAGCAGCTGCCTGATGTTCAAAACCAGTCATGGAAGTTCTTTCAGTAAGAAATCACATCTGATAATATTGTCATCTTAAACAACACATTATCTGCATCTGCTTCTAAGCTGTTCCTAATCACCATTGTGTTGTTTTATTAATGCCAAGGTACAAAGCTAACCAACTTCTAAAACAATGCTGAGTCCCAAATCCATCTTTAGCCAATAATTAAGGGAACTACTTGGTGTGTAAATTATACACATAGCACAGTAGCTTTCCATTTAACGCTATTTGGGGTTTAACGTTGAAACCCGGAAGTAAACGTAGCTGATATTCTGAAGCGGGATAAGTGAAATTACAGTTGCTATAGAAAAGAATCACCCCCTTTAAATTAATCACATTTTCTTTTTTTTTCTTTCTTTCTTTTTGCAGCGTGAAATTAAGACCATCACAGTTTTCGTTTTTTCCAGCTAAATTTACTCTTAACAATAAGTGAAAACTTTTAACATCAACTTTCACATTTAAGTGAAAGTTACAGATGGTACTCAACCAGAATAGTGGTTTAGACTGATTAGTCTATGTAGGAAATGAAAGAGGAGGATCACGATGCCGGCTCAACATCCCGGAGCCCAAACCTCATTTACTTAATTAACAAATATTGTAAGTAAACAACAATAGCCCAAGTTTAGAAAAACATTTTTATTTAGACAAAAAAAAATAATAATTCTGCATGTATTTTTAGGTGGGCCGGCTGCCACTGTTCTTATACGTTTTTTGTCAGGGTAAAGTCGTTAAATCATTCAGTGACAACCCTGTAAATTTCTATGTAAAACATGCACATTTGTATGAATAAATTGTTTAAATGTATGTATCATGAGCTGTTGATCACTGAATTATGTAAACAATGTAAGTAAATGGCCGTAATAGGAATTCTGGGTGATTACCTACTGTATAAGGATCAAGCAGTATATATTATGCATGAGTGAGTGTCTGAAAGATATAACACCAATATGTAAGAAAAAAATTTCAAAAATTAGACTCAGAATCTTGATCACTGATTTAGAAAAGGTTTACCCCCTCCTAAAAATGACTGATTAACTCAATCAGGTGAAGCTAATCATCTTCTCAATGCACACAATGCTTTGCACATCTAGACTTTTATTTGCCCACTCTTCTTTGCAGAACTGCTCAAATTGAGTTACATTTGATGGTGACTGTTTGCGAACCGCAGTCTTGAAGTCATTCCACAGATTTTCAGTTGGGGTTTAAGTCTGGTCTCTGACTAGGCCATGCAATGACATTCACCGGTTTCTCCTTCAACCACTGAGTGGTCTGTTATACTGTATGCTTTGGGTCATTGTAATGAAAAGTAAACCTTCAATTATCCAACAATGCAGAATAGTTATTTTACAAGATGACTCCCAATCTAAGAATATTTGGAATGAATGCAATAAAATGTATTTCTTAAGAAAATTTTATTTGGGTTAAAATTGCACCGTCTCTGCTTTATTTTATACACCAGGGAATGGGAAAGCAGCTGCCTGATATATCAGTGGGGCAGGGGTGTGCTTGGTAGGTGTTCAATTCATCTTGCACCCCCCGGCCAGTGGAAGCGTTCAGATATTTTTCTATGAATTTATTCGCTCCCAAGTGTCCTCTGAATGGGGTTGAGTGCGCCAAGCGCATGATTGTATCTTCCTTGGCCCGTGGCACCACGAGGTAGTCGCATAGCTTGCTTCTTTTCTGTGTGCAATAGTACAGGAGGCCGTTACACACTAGGAAGTACAGTAGGAGACGAAGCAGGGTTGCGGGGTCACTTTGGCTTTACCCTCAATCTCCAGCACCAGTTTCCAGCTGTGTTTGAGACAGTTTGCCACAACCTATAATTAGAGGGACAGGCGGCTCAAGAATAATGCTTGTATTTACCCCTGCATGCCGCTGGAATGCTGCAAAGAACAGCATCTTATTAGTGCAAAGAATACTCAGACAAGGAGATGCGCAGATGCGGTGGTTCAACAACGCCGCCCAAGCAGGGGCACTGGTTCACTTGTCTTTGCAGATAGAGTCCTTGAGGTGAGCCAAGCAGCCAAGGCAGGCAAGGCATGTGGCACGGAACAGGAGGCGCTTCAGAGGCAGAGGCAGCAAGGTGCTGGATTTAATAATTAACATACCACTCCCTTTGCTATATTAGAAAATAAAATCCCACTATTTTTCCACTATTGTGCCCTCTGTGTCTGTAATCTGTTCAGCACCACCGGCGAGTGCTTAAAATGAACAGACCCAGGTATGAGGTCTAACCCCAGCCCAGAACAATATCTCCGGCACCTCCTAAAGACCAACCTCCAGCCAACCACCCAGGAGCATGCATGGAGCACACAAGTAGCCACCATGGAATTTGCTCAGCTGCGACAACACCATGGAGCCACAGAAGTGCCCCTTCCTCACCCATGCCATGAGGCCAAAGCCCACTCCCCATGATGACATCATGGTCTTTTTGCAGATGTTTGAGCAAATTGTGGAACGTGAAGAGAACAGTTGTTCCAAATTGAGAGGGAAGCTTGGGACAGCAGCCACCCCAGACCTAAGGCTTATTTCATTATAAATAAAGGACTGCTTTATTATCGTATGCAGGGGAAAGAAGATATGTGTGACAAAGCAGAAGTGAAAAACTAGTTAGTGCTATCCAGTGTTTCAGAAAAATAATTCCAGTAATTATTTTCAGTGTGCCGTTTGAGCGAATCAGGATGGACCTCGTTGGCCTGCTTCCAAAGTCAACAAGAGAACTTGGTCCTAGTGAACTAGGTGACCTGATACCCTAAAGCTACCCTGCTGAGAAAAGCTGCATCTAAAACTATCGTCAAATAATTCTTGTTTTTGAGCCAGATTGGCCTCCCCAAGGAGCTTCTTATGGACCAAGATATGCCATTTATGTCTAAATTAATGGCAGATGTGTGTAAGCTGCAGGGTAAACTGATACACCTGCAGACAGATGGCCTGCAAGAGGATGAAGAGGATGCTGTGGCACTTGGAAGATAACGGAGGTCGAGACTGGGACCTGGCATGCTGGCAGAACCTCTACCCTGTCTTGGAAGAAATAAGGCGAGTGATCTATCGGCTACAAAATCCCTTGCAACTGTTCATTATGTAAGCCCTTGCCACTGTGTCGATAGAGCCTCTAGGAAGAGATGTGGTGCAGCAAGAAGAAGTGCTCACGTTGTCGCAGGATCAAGAACTGAGCAAGGTGACTGACAGGTTTCAAGATGTGTTCTCGACTGAGCCAGGGCTAACACACATTGTTCAACATGACATCAATCCCTCAGGAGTGATGGCACAATCCATTTATTGGACGATGGCTACCTATGCTTCGAGTAGATGACCGAATAGCGCATCTGGGAAGGGCACTGTATATTTCAACCCTAAACCTGATGCCATGCCCTATTATCTACAACTGGAATGAGCTCAGAGCTAAGGGGGATTACTGTGACGGCAGGCCTACAGCCAGTGCACCTACACGTTCTGCGCTTCTCGCTAAGGATGGAAAAGGCATGGAACCTTTCACCACCATGGCTGGCTCAATAGCACAGACTAGAGTTGTAGGGTTGCAAAACTACCACAAATTAAATACCACAAGTTTCTATTACAATTGCTGGGATTTGTTAGATTTGAGGGAAGGTGAAAGTCTTCAGCTTTTAAAACTGTAATAAGTTCCCACAAATGTAATATAAAATTTATTCTGTTTCTGGTCTTATTGTATATGCAGATTTGTATTACATTTGCAATTTATTATTTTTGTGAGATGTTATTATGTTGCTTAGAGTCATGTTTAATCTTATTTGGTTTAATTAAATAATTTTTACTCACTCACTCATCTTCTATACCGCTTTATCCTGTATTCAGGGTCGCGGGGACCTGGAGCCTATCCCAGGAGGCTTAGGGCACTAGGCAGGGTACACCCTGGACAGGGTGCCAATCCATCACAGGGCACACACACATACACACACTCACACACTACAGATGATTTGGGAACGCCAATTAGCCCAACCTGCATATCTTTGGACTGTGGGAGGAAACTCATTTATCTTATTTCATTCTTTATACATTTGTTGTCTTTTTTGTGTAACATGTTTACAATCAATAAACAATTAAATAATTAATAATTAATGATAAACACACTTTTTATCCAAAACTGCAGAGTTTCGCAAATTTCCCAATTTACAGCACATTGGGGAGCCAACACCACATTGGTTGTGCCTTCCACATCTACTTTTCGGTTAGTCTGCAACACTTCTCAATTCAATTAAATTACATTTAGCGCTTTTAACAATTGACATTGTCGCAAAGCAGCTTTACACAATCAGCTACCACTTCCAGTCTTTTTACATTTGTTTAAAGATTTGGCAATAGCGTTCTGTGTGATGTGCTTAACATGTTTCCTGTTAAAGTCCATGGCAACCTTGGGACAACTTCCAGATCCAGCGGTAAGAAAAATTTCAATACATTCTTCTTTTATCAAAAGCTATCTAAATAAAATATCTAATATAAATGATGTATGAGAAATTCTGAAAGACCTTTTGCTATAAAAAGTGTTATTTACCTCTAGGCATGAAGATTTTTGGGGTGCCCTGTAGAATATGTTCTAAGGTAGGCAGGGTGTTCTTCAGCAGTATTAAATCTTAAAATTCAGCTTTATCCACAACTCACCTTCTAACCACAAAGCAAATTATGTTCGAATTAAGAAATAAAGGCTATCATGTTCCAAACATACTTTCTAAATCAACAAAGAGGCAATTTAAATGTGACAAATCCAAACATTTTAATGCAAAAGCCTAGCATCCCTTTAAGCTTATGCAGATAAATAATTAGTTTATACAAGATAAATAACTGGTTCCCTCAAATTAATAATTTGCACAAAATATTTTTTAATCACCTTTTAGACACGTTCAGAGGCTGTGTACAGAAGTGAATATCCATGTGTCATTATTCTATCGTTTAAGGTTCTTTCCATGTCTTTTATTAAGCATATCTATGTATCTAAATAAAATGAAGGTTTCGTCTGTAGATGTCATTTATATACAAACAAATAAAAAGATGGTTTTGTCTGTTTCAAAAATAGATTTGTTTTATAAATTGGACATTTTTGTCTCTATGTCTTGCAGAATCTGCCTGAAGTTAAACCTGCTCCATAATTGAAATCAAATGTTGAGTAAAAGTGATGTTATAAATTCCGGATTTAGTCTACTTTAAAATAAGCTACATGCTCAATGACCTGCACATCTAGATATTAATTTAAAAAGCTAAACAGATTTTTTTTTTTATGCGCTGGAGTCATTTTAAGATAAAACTTAATCTTTTTTCAATCTACTTTTTTGATTTCTCACCTGTGATTCACTCTCCGATTACCGAACAGGGAGTGTATTTGGTTGACGAAGAAAGAAGTACAACTTGGTGAAACTGAGGCATAAATATTCAACCTTACTAAATCTTGGTATTAATAGGTTAGGCAGAGAGTTCTGCCTTACAGAAAGACAGGCAGCCTTGTATGAGGGCTTCAACCTGAAATAATAAGAGTATTATTAATGACATTAAAGTTGATCAGCTTATTCTTACTTTTAGCCTTTTAACTATTTCTCCAAACACTTTTCCCCACCAACAACAGGTACTAATGCTAGTCCTAAATATTTTCTTTAAAAATGCCATATTTTATCTCATAAGTGGAAGCATGTTATAATATAACACAAACTTTATAGGCTTAATTTAGCTTAAAAATTGTCATAATGGTCAAATTGACCATTTTCGCTATGTATGCTTTTGCAATTGGGGGTTTCTTGGTTTTATAATGATGAATAAAAACCGTTATAATTAACAACAACTATTTTTTTTATTTTTATTTTTATTTTTTTAAAAGGCTCAATACCATGTGATCAGCAAATAATATAATCCTTCTCTGTGGCATACATTTTAAACACAACGTGGTAAATGTTCTCTCATTCTTAAAATATCTCATCTATAAAACCTCATTGTCCCTCAGCCAGGCAAGTCTCACTACTGAAATTATGGGTCAAAGTAAGGAAATGATCTTTTATGTTACCCAGTTGTGTACAAAATCAATCATAAAATACATTTTAAACTAAAACCGAGATAGATAGATAGATAGATAGATAGATAGATAGATAGATAGATAGATAGATAGATAAGATTTTATCAAACAATGTGTGAAAGAGGCGAGACTAAAACTGTCCCTAAGATGTAAACATCTGTAGATTATGTTAATGGTTGTTTGTCGCCCCCTAATGGCTGTTTACAATAAACGACGTGGAAGGTTCCGAGGGTTTGTGGGTAGGATAAAAGGAAACAAATGGGAAGTTACAAGTGGGTGTGTAAAAAAGGAATAAAAGAGAGAGCTCGGTGCTACAAAGGTGTTTAGTCGTTTGTCTACACACATGTACAACATCCTTCCGTCATGTCAACAGCTTCATAACGGAGCTGCATACGCATGCGCACTACGTCAAGAACGCAGTGATGATGCATCTGTGAAAGTTTCGGTTTGGATCCCTAAGAAAGCGGCCGCAGCCTTAAAACTGCAGGCTTTATGCATAAATCTTCGATGTACGACTGTAGCGCTCTTACTTAAGCAAACGCGACTGTGTTTTACGTACATGCAAGGATGCCTGGAACGATTGAGTGCAAATGTAGATAGTCACACGGGAGTATTTTTAAAGTCATTTCGGGAATTAAACATCTGTTGCCTGCATTTATAATAGGTTTCAGAATGGTGATCAAGAAGGTCCACATAAGGAAATGGTTACTAGCCTGCTTCCTCTTTGTTTCTGCTTATGGACAATCCTCAGGACCGTAAGTAATGTCATCATAAAATACGCTGAGTTACGCTGTAATATTGTGTTTCCACCTCATAGTGCGCGCGCGCGCGCGTGTGTGTGTATTAATACTTTGTTGACTATGTTTGGCAGCTTTAAGATCAACGGTTTATCTGGGTGTAGAAGGAGTGCGATACACATGTGTGCCAAACTATAATTCTCTTTCTTCCACCTTCAGATTGATCAACTATCCAGCATTTTCACTCCTAAGCACACTAGGAGCGTTCAAGTCAAACCAGGACTTTTTATTTATGAGAATAGACTACCTTTATTTCTCGATATGTTCCCTTGCTACACTAATGCACTTATCCCAGCATTTGGTTAACGCTTGGATACTTTGGAGATTTTTGATGTGGCTGTGCGGATTTAGTCATTCAGCCATAAGAGCGATAGTAAGATCAGACACTATGTTGGATGAAATAAGCCTGGGGTGTAGTCAGTGTTCAAATCCTGCCACAGATGTACTGTGTGGGGTTGGGGTCAGCGCTCTGTGCAGAAAACTCTTCCACATGAACCTTAGCAAACTTTTATGTCTTTATGAGCACCATTTATGTACAGGTACATTGTAATACTTAAACATTGTACCCTGTAATGCTGCAGCTGACAAAGGCCTTTGTTTGACAAGATATGGATGTGAAAGTCAATGGTCCACGTTTTTGCCCGTATAGTGTATGTATACAGTGATTGTTGTGCAATTGGAAAAACATCTTGATAAACTTTTGTGACATAAAATAGGCCAATTTGATTTTAAAGGCAAAACTGACACATGTAACTAAAGAAAATATATGATTAATATTAACATTAATATACCATTTCAGGAATCATACTCATAGTATCATACTCAGTTTAGTCATATAATTAGAAACTTGTGTTCTGTGTTTGAGTGTTGTGAAATATAGGATACTGTGTTTCATGCAGTGTTTGTGACTGCGAGGAAGAAAAGAAACAGACTTCTTGGCATTAAACTCACTCTTACTCAAGACTACTCTAGAGAACCAAAGCACAATCTAGGTTAAGATGTAAACATGAACATAGTTATTATATTATAGACTGTAACCCAAGCTTAAGATCAAACCAGGCTGTGAGGCTTTCCGTATAATGTATGTAAAAGAGAAACATTTATTAAGGTTCAGCTGGATGTATGTCTGCTTTTACAATTTATACATTTTCACGGCATTAAATGACTTAAGCTAATTAGGCTGAATGATTTTTGCCTGTACATTAAATAATTTAATTTGAAAGGGATTTATCACAAATAGACATACAGTGGAACCTCGGATTGCGAGTAACGCGGTTTGCGAGTGTTCTGCAAGACGAGCAAAGATTTGTAATAAATTTTGACTTGAAAAACAAGCAAGTCTTGGTTTACGAATACCGAGTATCATGTACCAGGCATGCGCTTCTTATTTTGAGCCAATGGGGGGGGGGGGGTGTCTGATTCCTCCTCTTCTCTTACTTTAGCTTCATACACATACTCAAACATACACAAACATACACATACACACACATATACAGCGCCTGCGCGCATAAATGGAAACACTTATCTGTCTGGATTTATTTTAAAAAATTTACTACTTCATATTTTGTATTCATTATTTTTATGTTTTTATTTTTGGGGGGGGGGGCTATGGAATGAATAATTTTAGTTTCCATTATTTCTTATGGGAAAATTTACTTTGATTTACGAGTGTTTTGAAATTCGCTTCTGGAACGAATTATGTTCGTAATCCAAGGTTCCACTGTACAATTAACAGCACAAATCTATGCTCAGAAATCACTAGAAAGACTAGGGAAACTGAAAGACTCGAAGGGATAAGAGTGTAAGAGTGACTTCACTTCCTTCCTTTATGCATTGACTTAAATATGCTTTCATTCCTACAGCCCTTTATGGATAATTACTTTGTGTCAATCCAGTAAAAAAGTTTAGGTGTTTTTTTAAAGGTAATTAGGTAACCTTTTATTTATATAGATTTTGCTGGCTTGTACATGCATTATGGGCATTTCTGTGCATTTCGATAGTCTTTGTATACACAGTAAACTATCATGTTAATTGGCTCTCATGAGGGAAATTGAGTGAATAAGCACTGCAGTATTCACCCAAAAAGGCGCTAGATGCTATGCTAATTTGGCATAAAACTGCTCATAACTTCCAAACTTGGGAAATCTGCCTGGACAGACATATGGATATACAGGCAGACATGTATGAGACTGGTTACGGGTCTCTTAAAAAATCATCTTTTTATGCACTCTCTTGCAGGCTGGAGAGCCTCTGCCCATCTTTAATTCTGAGAGACTCTGCCTCTCTCTGACATCTCTTTTCTAGCTAATCATGTTACAGACCTGTTAATATATGTTTTCCCAGCTGAATCTTTTTTTTAAATGTCTTGCTTTTTCCGCAATTTGTTGCCCCTGTCCCACCTTTTTCAGACTTGTAACAGGCACCAACTTTGAAATTAGCTCATTTAGTGGGTAAAAGTGTAAACTTTCTCAGTTTTAACTGTTTATTCTATTGTGAATAAAATATTGGCTCATTTGATTTAAAAGTCTGTTAGTTTTCATTTTATCCTAATTTTTAAAAAATTCCCAACTTTTCCAGAATATATACGTATATGCTTTCTTTCTTTAGGTATTTCATGGTGACATTTCCAGCAGTCATTGAGTCTGAGTCTGAGGCAACGCTGTGTGTTAATGTTCTGAAGCCTAATGAGACTCTGCAAATGGATATTTATCTGATTCATATGAACCAGAACAGAACTCTTTTACAAGAGACAGTGGAAAAGGAGACTCACCGCTGCATCAAGTTTAAGGTCAGACATTCCAGATACAGTGAAGCTAAATAAGTATTAGGGTATTTTTGTTTTTGTTATTTAGGTTACTTCCAGTGCATTTATTCATGTCATCATTACACACATAATGTATTTTCATGTTATAAATATGAACAAGTGGGATGTAGTTGTACACAAGTTAAAAAAAAATTATTTCAACTCTTGTTTCTTCAAACATGATGCAATGTGGCCTCCACCTCTAGGGCTGAGGGTTTAAGTCCGGCTTTTGGGGCTGTGTGCATTGAGTTTGCATGTTCTTCCAGTGCTTGGTGGGTTTCCTCCTGGTGCTTCAGTTTCCTCCGACACTTTAAAGACATACAGATTAGGCTAATTGGTGTCACCAAATTGCTGTCGTGTGCTTGTGTCCTGTGGACATGTAACAAAAGAAAATATATGATTAATATTAACATTAATATACCTTTTCAGGAATCATGCTCACAGAGTTTAGTCATATAATTAGAAACTTAAAATCACACATCACAAGAATGTTGTTTTCAAGGGTGTATCTTGCTTTGTGCCCTGAGTCCCCTGGGATAGGCTCCAGGTCTCCTGTGAACTGTACAGGATAAGTGGTATACATAATAAGTGATTAAGTTTTATTTTTGTCTCCTCTGATCTGAGTACAGATCAGAGTCCGGGCCCCCCCCCCTTCTCTACTATTATCTTTTTTCCAGTTTAATTTTTTTGTCCATTTGCAGTTCTATTTAAAGTTTGTGGTTTGGTTCAGTTGTTGTCCATTTTTTCTTCCTTCTGAGTGACGCAAATTTTTTCTGCTACCTGTTGCATGTTTTTTTTTTCAGTTCTTTTAACGTTTTTACTACCTGTCTTTTCTCCACTTTAAACAGCTGTAGAAAGAGGTTGACCTGCTCCTCTATGTCTACAGGTGTGTGTGTGTGTGTGTGCGGTACTGCACCCGGCCTCTTCGCTCTCCTGTGCTGCAGCGCTTGGAGTCTGACTGCGGGTTTTCCGTTTGTTCATCGGTTCTGTGGCAGACGTCTCCTGTCGTTTTCTCCTCGGTTTGGTTGTGGTGTTTTCTTTAAGTGTCTGTGGCGGTGTGCTGGTCTGGGGCTGCTGTGTTTCAGTGCAGACGTTAGGGACGTGGTCACTATCAGCACTGAACACTGTTCGTTTCAGCGCCAAGCACAGAGTGTATCTCAGTGATGCCAGTGTGTTCAGGACTGACCTGTTTGAGTTCTGGTGTGTCGCTGCTCTGGACGTCGGTGAGGCTCGCCGCAGGCACAAACTCCTCGGTGCTCCCCTGCTGTCTTCACGCTGCTGCCACTGTTTCCCGGCCGTATCGCCCCATGAGCTCCGCGGCTGCACAGCCCTGTATGGACAGCTCAGTCCTCGAAACACCTGTTTTCACCCACTTTACACTTGGCTCTTCATTATTTAAAACCATTAGGATCTGATGGCCGAAGGACAGAACGTGGACCTGACAGTGGAGCTCTTACACCCGAGCGGGATAGCTTTCATGGGGCTGATGAACTTCCTAAATCGGGCGAGCTCCGTCATGATCACCTCGTCCTTAAGCTTAAAGGGAGAGGTCTATATTGTAATTTCAATTTTAATGCAATTAATTGTGTAGCATTACAGTGGAACCTTGGATTACGAGCATAATTTGTTCCGGAAGCGGGCTCGTATTCCAAATCACTCGTAAACCAATTTGAATTTTCCGAGCACTAAGACCCAGCAGGGGAGATGATTATCCACAATTCCGCAGCGCAAGAGAGAGAAAAATCATTGGCTCAGTTGTGATCACGTGACGCTCGGTGTCAAAATAAGAAGTGCATGCATGATACATGATACTCGGCACTTGTAAACCAAGACTTGCTTGTTTTTCAAGTCAAAATTTATAAAAAATATTTGCTCATCTTGCGGAACACTCGCGTGTAAACCGCGTTACTTGAATCCATACAGTTCCACTGTATGTCTATTTTAGAATTTTGTAATATGTTGTCAGAGTACATGTGCCTGTTAAGGGTAATGTTAAATAAATCTTTTTTGCTCATGAAAACATAGATTTTTGACATTTTTTCACATAAGTACTAAGTTGAAATACCATATATTTGTAATGTGAAATACAACATGCATATATGCACTGGAAGCATATTACATAACAAAAGCAAAAAGTGTCTCAATACCATTTTTTCATATTTATTATATATTTATTTTTGTGATTGACATTGTTTAACATGGATTACATCTCTACAGACTCCACAGGTTGAGCGTGAATCAGTGCAGGAGATCAGATTACAAGTTAAAGGGGAAAGCTTTAATATGATAGAGAAGGCAAAAGTGATGTTTAAATCCTACGATGCCTTGACGTTTATTCAGACCGATAAACCCATTTACAAGCCAGGCCAAACAGGTAATTCATTCCTGCAATATGTCCTACAATTTCCAATATAATTATCTAATTGAATGCTTACTTGTTACTGAACTGTTGGAGCAGCTTAAAACAGCACATTTCTGCTGTTCTACAGTGAAATTCAGAATTGTCACTATGGATTCAAATTTGATTCCTCTTGAACAAAAGGTAAAAGAAAATATTTTCATTTAAAAGTCAGGGGAGAAAGGAAAGGTCTTTATGTGATATATTTATATAATATTATTAGTTTACTAAATGAAATAGCTTTTTAATCAAAGACCTGCAATATTCTACTTTCCCTAACAGTACAGCAAAGTAACAGTTGAGGTAAGAAATGAAACGTGGTATTCCTTTCTCTTTTGTGAAAGTGTTACTTATTTTGATATTTGTATACACTGTTTAATATTGTTTATATTAAACATATACAATGTAATATTTTTATGGACTATTCAGGATATTTACCAGAACAGGATTGGTCAGTGGACGAATGTGTCTTCAGCAGGCCTGATATTGCAGCTTTCTCATGAGCTAAATGCTGAGGCTCCAGAAGGACTTTATCAGTTAGTTGCTGACACTGGAAATAGGTTGATCAGACACAATTTTAAGGTGGAAAAGTATGGTAAGCTACACGTACCTGTTGATACAAAAGTCACTGACATAATTTACTTTTTTTATTAAATATTTAATATGTAGTATATATTAAATAATTACAAATATATATATTTACATTTTTAATTTTAGTTTTGCCCAAGTTTGAGATTACAATAAAAGCACCAGAAATACACAGTGTTGGTGAGAAGGAACTGAAACTGGAGGTTTGTGGAAAGTAAGTTAGAGTTTTATGAGAAAACAACAACACCAAGAAAAAGAGACTCAGGTTATACTTTTTTGCATATAAAAAAAATTCATAATTACAGTCCAAATCAAGTGTTAATGCCTGTGTATTTTAAGGTACACTTATGGCCAGCCAGTTCCTGGTGCAGCACTGGTGCAAGTGTGTCGTATGTTTAGACGGTATTATCCTTATGATAAGGACACTCCAATGATTTCTCCATGCCTGGTCAAAACAGTAGAGGTGTGTAAGTAACACTGTATTAAAAGGTCATGTTTTTACTCCCTACTGGTATATTTTTTTACCCTGTATATTTTTTTTCATGTTTTCTCAATAGATGAGTCAGATGGGTTGCGCCTCCCTTATATTGAGTGTATCAACTTTCATGAATTCTGAATTTGAACATAATTTTGAGGACAGTCTTAATGCTACGGTAACACTGACAGAGGAAGGAACAGGTGAGTCTGTAACAGAACTTTCAAAGCTAAGGCAAAGCACTCTGGAAAATAATAATAATAAAAAACTTTAATCTTAATTTTAATCTCAAATTATGTTGAAGTTGAAAAAGTATTTGATTATTATTCAAGAATATGACATGCTGTATATTGTTCTTTTGGCTTAGAATTTTCCATGGTAAAATCTGTAGTCATAGCACTCACTTACCAAATCGGTAAAGTGGAACTTGTGGATTTACCAAAAACATTTGAACGTGGGGGAGTTATAAATGGAAGTGTAAGTTTTCCTTGCTTTCAAACTTACATTGGTGTACTGATATTGTTTATGTATTTCTGATGTTTTTGCTGTGTTTTTTTTTCTTTAAAAAATTGTTGATTTTTTTCTTCAATGATCAACAGATTAAAGTAACTACTTTCAGTGGAACACCCATTCCTAACAAGAGGGTTTATCTCTCACAAGCTAACCGGTGGCCTCCAAAGTTACTATTTAATCTTACTACAAATGGTAATGGATTGGGGAACTTCTTAATCGCTTCACCTGAAGATTCTACAACAGAGATAAGATTGCGGGTATGATATGAGCATTCAAAAAGCCGAGCACTCAAAAATGTTTGAAATAATTTTAAAATATCCTTAAAAATGTTTTCACTGTTATGTAGGCAAGTGTCTATTCAGAGGGCGAATATCACAGTTACAGAAAACCATTCTTCTTGAATGCTGATGGAAATATACAGCTGCTCCAACCTGCGACGCCTTACAGTCCAATATCTAGTGAACTGTCTATAGAGAGCTCAGAGGAACCTTTTAAGTGTGGTGTTGAAATTCCCATAACAGTGAACTGCTATATTGTTGGGGAAACTACTGCAAATTATAGCATTGATCTTACATTCATGGTAAGTGGAATTGCATATACCTGACACAAGCAGTGTCTACATTTTCTACATTTCAGTAGCATAGATTGAAACACAGCTGACATTCACTAACTTTTTTTTTCTCTCTGGATCAGGTGTTATCTAAAGGAGCCATAGTCCATCATGGTCATGAGAAAGTTGAAGTGGAAGACTCTTCAGGTGTCAGAAAGGGGAAAATCTCATTTAAATTACCTGTTGTTGCTGAGCTGGCTCCTGTAGTCCAGGTTCTAGCATACGCTGTCCTGCCCAGTAACAATGTCATTGCTGCTAGCAAGAATTATGATGTGGAAAAATGTTTCAGAAACCAGGTATTGATAGCTCCTACATTTATATTTATATATACACTAGCTGAAGTACCACTTGTAGATAAGAAAAGAAAAGAGTTTGTAGAAATAGTTAAAAGGTTAAAGCTAAAAATAACCTGATCAACTTTAATGTAATCATGATATTATTATTATTATTATTATACAGGTTGAAGCCTGCGTATATATGTCTTTTTGTACGAAAGAAATATCTGCCTAGTCTATTAATACAAACTCATAAAATTTTATAAGGCTGAGTATCTTACATTTTGTTTACTCTAAGTTGTACTTTTTTCGTCGTCAGCCAAATACACTCCCTGTTCGGTAATAATCAAGGAGAAAATCACAGATCGGACAAAGATTAAGTTTTATTAAGAACTTCCAGTAAAAATGTTCACTTTAGCTTTTTCAATTAATATCTATTGGTGCAGATGTGTGTTTACATTGAGCAAGTAGATTATTAAATCTACCACATAACTGTTCATAACATTGCTTTTAGTTAATATTTTGATTTCACTTATGGTGCAGGTTAAACTTCATGCAGATATCTAAATACTGCAAAAGTTTTATTAAATCCTGCCCAGAGAGTTTTTCATGATGCTGTAACATAATCTGGCAGACTGTACTCATAACTTCACTTCTACTCAACATTTTGATTTAATTTATGGTGCAGATTTAACTAAGGCAAATAACTAAGCGCTGCCAACATTTCAATAACTTCTGTCCAGAGGTTACTTTAAGACGCATGCGCAGGACGCTGTCAAAGGTTTGGCTTTGTAATCTGGCAGATAACTGCGCTCATAACTTCACTTTCACTAAACAATTCAATTTAATTAATGGCACAAGTTTAACTTCAGGCAAATACCTAAGTACAGGTAGCTCAAAGTCTTAAGGCACTGAGTTTCTCGATCAGAAGGTCAGCAGTTCGAGCCCCAGCTCCACCAGATTTTCAGGTAAATGCTTAACTTAAGTTAACAAAGATTCATTAAATTCTGACCAGTGGCCGATGTAAGACACGCCTACAGTTTGACACATGTGCAGTATGCTGTAAAAATTTATGGTTTCTAATCTGGCATATTACTCATAACTTCACCTCTACTTAACATTTTAAATTGAATGTATAGCGCAGATTTAACTTCAGGCGAATATCAATGTACTGTCAGTTTAATTAAGCCAGTTTTGCATGATGCCGTGACAAAATCTGGCTAGACAGACATACGAGCAGAGATATGAAAGATATTAAAAGTGCGAGTTCTGACCAATGTGCAGACAAAACCTTTCTTTTGTTTATATAGGTCTAATTTCTGCTTGACATAAGTTAAATATATGTACACTTTTTGTTATGACATGGACTTCAGGTTTCGCTACAGTTCTCTCCCTCCAAGGCAGTTCCTGGTGAGAAAAACACTCTTGAGCTCTCAGCTCTTCCAGGTTCACTGTGTGGCCTCAGTGTTGTAGATCAGAGTGTCTTCATCTTGGAATCTCAGAACCGTCTTACCGCAAATAAGGTTGGGATTTACTGAATTTTCTCAATTTAAGTTTTCACATAAACTTTGTATTTTCCATTCACATATTATATTATGAAATTGTGAGGAGTCTGTATTATAACAGCAGAGAGTAGGGTAAGCTCCAGAGTCTGCACTTCAATCTTTAGCTTGTCAGATGTGTTTTCACTGTATCTAGGTGAGTTTCTACATGGAGAACATATGACAGATCATCAGTGGATGCCGTTCTCTGGTTTCTCATACATTTCATATGGTTAAATGACAAAAACCCTACAGATTATTTGCTGTTTATATTTCCCCTTCATCAGTGTTCTAACACTTTGATAACCTATACCAGTATGCCATAAGGAAATTATTACACGTACCTTAAGCCTGACTAGAAGTATGATGATCACTCAAGGGTTGCGGTTCATTTTATACACTCACCAGTCATGTCGTTAGTGATGCAGCCTCAGAACTGCATTAATTCTTCAGGGCATAGATTCAACAAGGAAACATTCTTTACCGAATTTGTTTCATATTGACATGATAGCAGCATGCAGCTGCTGCAGATTTGACAGCTACACATCCATAATGTGAATCTCCTATTACCCCACGTCCCAAAGGTGCTTTATTGATGGAGATCTGGTGAATGTGGAGGCCATTTGAGTGTGATGAACTTAGTCATGTTTAAGAAACCAGTTTGACATGATTTTAGCTTTGTGACATGGCGTATTATCTTGAGATCATAAAGGGATTTACATTGTCAGCAACAACACTCAGGTAGGTTGAGGCATTTGAACCATGTTAAGGCATTTGAACCATGCTTAATAGGTACTAAGGGACCCGGATTGTGCCATGAAAATATCCCCCACACAGGTCACCACCAGCAGGAGCCTGACGTGTTGACACAAGGCAGGATGAATCTATGCTTTCATGTTGTTTACGACCAATTCTGACCCTGTCAACCTGTCCAAAAGTCACAGCAGAAATCAAGACTCATGAGATCAGGCAAATTTTTTCCAATCTTCTATCGTCCAATTTTGCTTGCTGTTCTTAGCTGACGGAAATGGCACTCTGTGTGAAATTCTTTTTCTTTAGCTCATCTGCTTCAAGTTTCGACATGTTGTGCAGTCAGAGATGTTTGTCAGCATACCTCGGTTGTAAAAGATGTTATTTGAGTTAATGTTGCCTTTCTAGCCCAGTAGATCAGCAGTTTTGTTATTGGTCTGGCACCAACAACCATGGCACGTTCATAGTAATTTTAATTACCCTTCTTTCCCATTCTGATGCTTGGTTTGGCCATGTCTACATGCCTAAATGCATTGAGTTGCTACCATTGTGATTGGCTGATTAGATATTTGTGTTAATGTTCAGTTGATAAGGTGTACCTAATGAAGTGGCTGGTGAGTGTAGAACTTGGAAAGGGTGCATGCTTATCCCAAGGTAGCAGCAGCACATATTTCCTGAAGGAGCATACCTCTAAGTATTGCCCATGACAAGTAGATTTCCCTCACAAAATGAAATGTTTTGACAAGAGCCCGATGCCCAGTTGCCTGAGATGATGACTTCCAACAACCAGTGGCTCAGTCTTTGCACAGACATGGAGCATCAAGCATTCTTCAGTATTTTAACAGATGAACAGTTGATCTGATAATTGTTTCAACTCTGTTTGTTTCCCTGAAATACCAAGCAACTGAGAATGAATAAACAAGTGATTTGACCTTAGGGAGAAACCCTAGTGTTGGCCACATTTTTGCAAATATTTGAAAAATCTTGCAAACCTAGGAGTGATTTATCATCACCATTATAAAAAACATTATAGCTATGGGCACAAGAGTAACCCACATTCAGTTTCCAATTAGTAAATGTGTATCCATGAGGTATCTATCAATATTCCATCGGCACATAATCATGTAAATTATCAGTATGCTTATAATAATATTATCAGAATGCTTCACTTATGATCATTCAACTCTAGCAGTTTATATGAAGCAGTATAATAATGTATTAATAAGTAAGTATAATAGTAAGGTTGTTTATTACTTTTCATTGCATTCAAAACAATTTTAAGGTAAAAAAAAATTGAGATCTTTTCAGATATATCTAATAAAAGGTTAAACTATATTTCCCATAGATATTTGAATTGTTGCCGGTGACAACTGTGACAAATTATCCCTATGAGCTTGAAGATGAACAGGAGTGCTTGTATGTTGAACTCCAACAAGATGTAAGTTTTGACCATGCATAAAATACATAAAAAATAACACGGGAGAATGAAAATAAAAGAAACTATAGTAATGTGTATAATCACTATTCATAGTATAAAAGGTAATGCATAAAAAATTTTTGTAATTATTTTATGATCCTACATGCAGTGATTAGAAAGTACTTGTTGTGTATTTTATGATGTAATATATGAAAATCCTTATAATAATGAAAAAGCATTATAAATATATCAATATATGATTCTATTTATAAAGATATGGATTACTTTCATTTTATACCTCCACAGGATGCACAGGTTGACCATGCTTACAATACAATAAAGGTAATTAAGATTGGTTGTCAATTGTCATTGTCAATATGTTCAATTCAGTTCAATTCAATTTTATTTGTATAGCACTATTAACAATTGTTATTGTCACGGAGCAGCTTTACACAATCAAAATAATTATTTAAGTTTGTATGGAATGTGTATTTGTATGAATCAAAATGGTCAGATTGTCCCTGATAAGCAAGCTGAGGGCGACAGTGGCAAGGAAAAACTCCCTGAGATGGCAATAGGAAGAAACCTTGAGAGATACCAGACTCAACAGGGAACCCATCCTCATTTGCGTGAAACAGAAAACAGGAATTAATCTGCATTCATACTGTGTGTTAGGTGGCAGACAGTTCAGCATAACAGTTTATGTCGATGCCAGAACCGTCTACATGGTAAAGTGAAACCGTCCCCAGACACCAGACGCATCCCAAAGAGACAGTTCACAGTTCCTGAGCTCCTGAGCGGCACGGGGCATCCATGGGACGAGATCTCCAATCAGAAGCGGGGCACCAGGACGAGTCAGACAGGTCCAGAATGACATGTGTAGCTTGAGAGAGAGATGAGGAGAGAGAACAGGAGAGGGGAGAGCAAAAGAGGAGAGATAACAGTTAGGTATGGTCACAGTCACATAGTGTATAAGTTGAATGTATATTTAGTGCAGGGTGCAAGCAGGGACTCCGGCAGGACTAACTATAACAGCATAACTAAAAGGGAGAGCCAGAAGGAAACACAGACATGAGGGCTCCCTGAGATGTAAAGCGACTAATCACCTCACCGTCAACAAACCTGAGTGATCAATGAGAGAAAGGGAGAACAGAAGACAGCATCTAAACATACCAGTTCACCATAATACTCTACGTCCATGAGTCCCCCAATAAGTGGCAACAATATATGTGTACAAATGTAGTTACAGTGTACATCAAACAGGCTCAGAATATAGCATTTACAGAATATGTTTTTTTTATTCTTTCTTATTGTTGTGTGCTTCACCTAGCCCACTACAATATTGAATACATTAAATTTTTATGTGTACTATGTTTTTTAACGAAGGCATATTATCTTTCTTTAGTTGGAAAGGTTCTAAATATTTTTTTCAGTACAGTTAAACCTTGGATTGCGAGCATAATTTGTTCCGGAAGTGTGCTTGTATATCAAAGCACTCTTATATCAATGCGAATTTAACCAAGAAATAATGAAAACTTAGATGATTCATTCCACAGCCGAAAATATTCATTTAAAAATAATTAATACAAAATATTAAGTAAAAATAAAACTAATTAACCTTTACTTTTTCCTTTGAATAGAATCCCGACAGAGCAGTGTTTCCTTAGTGTGTTCACTAGTGTGTGTGTGTCTTTGTGCCCATATATGTGTGTGTGTGAAGCTTAAGTAAGACAAGAGGAGGGAGAGGGCTCCTGTGTAGGATGACTCCCTCCCTCCTCCTGTTTTACACAGTAGCCACCTCACTGCTCTCAAATAATTAAATTCAATTCTAGTTGTATAGCGCTTTTAACAATTGACATTGTCACAAAGCAGTTTTACACAATCCAAAGAATTATTTAAGTTTGTATGAAATGTGAATGTGTCACGAGCCAGCTCATCCCACCTAGCTCCTCACATCCCTAACTTCACCCCGGAGCTTCAGGTGTGCCCAGCGACACACCTGTATCTGATTAGGAATCATCCCTAGGCCTTAAAAGCAAGCCAAATGCATCAGTCTGTGCCGCAGTGTCTCGCTCGTGTGCCTCACGTCCTCATGCATATTCTAGTTTTTTGAAAGTTTGTCTCGTTGTCGAACCCGCTGCCCTTCGGATTCCGCTTTTCGCCTTCTCCCTCGGATTACCTCGCCTATATCTCGGACTGAATTTCGTGTATGACCCTGCCTGTGTAAAGAAACTGGTTTTGGACTCGCCCCTTTGGATTTGTTAGCTCCCGCGGCTGGATCTTCTGGTTATCGACCCTTACCTGGCAAAAAACGCTGACTTTCATTCCACAGCTTGTGACGCGCGTCCGGCGCTGGGTGAAAATCCTCTCGTCTTCTCGCAAGGATATCACAACCCGCGCCGAACTTCTACTCCTCAAGGAAATAATCCGAAGCACTCTGCACTCCTCTCTCCGCGTCGGAAAACCAGCGCTACAGCCTGATTGCGCAATCCGCGAAGCCGAGCCGCGTCGGAAAACCGCTACAGTTCGATTGCGCAATCCATCGCTACAACCGGGAGGAATTCGTGCGTTCTTTCCTCCTCTGCCTGCCCCCCCCACCCCCGTGACAGAATGTGTATAAATCAAAATTATAAGATTGTCCCTGATGAGCAAGCCGAGAACGACGGCGACGGTGGCAAGGAAAAACTCCCTGAGATGGCAGTAGGAAGAAACCTTGAGAGGAGCCAGACTCAACAAGGAACCCATCCTCATCTATAAATAAAGTAGCCCCCTTTCTCCTCTCAAATGTGAGCTTTCAAAAAGGGGCTACTGTATAGGACGACTTTCACGCACACACGCACACACACACAAACGGAATCACTGCTTTGTAGGGAACCTTCTTTAACAAGGAACCTCTCTAATGACACTCGCACATGCGACACACACTAACGGAATCACTGCTTTCTGACAAAGAGACTCTGGATCTTTAACAAGGCACCTCTCTAATGACACTTTTTTGCATTATGCACACACGTTTACTTTAAAACACTCATAGACCAGGTTACTCGCAATTCAAGGTTCCACTGTATTTACTACACTGATTATGTACTATTATAACCTGACAGGGAGTGGGAATGAATATGATAACAAATTTGGCTGGTCATCGCTGTTTGAGATACTGGCATGGGCAATATTTCCTCTATGATGATTTTGGTATGTTCACATGCATATTATTCTTTTCCATCTCATTCATAAATTACATGAATTTCCTTTTTATAAGTGTTGCATAAATTACATTATATTTGTTTGTTACAGCTAAATGTCTACCAGAGGTACTGGTATACTGTATTTATGTAAGAAGATAAAAAAAAAATTCAATTAAAGTTAAAAGAGCTATGTGTATAGCTAATTGTATCCATCATTTTCAGGGGATGAACAATTTTCTTACTCAGACGTAGCATCTGCAGTTGATGAACCGCTCAGGACAGTTCGCAAATTCTTTCCAGAAACATGGATATGGCAACTGTCTGAAGTGAGGTTAGTGTTTCAGCATATTATGTACTACTGTGTTTTAGTAATAGAGATTTTACTACATTTTTATGTCGATGGAATGTTTTAGACTTTCTAATATAATGCTTTTTAGGAAGCATTAGAGTAGTTATGTACATTGGGACGAAACCAAAAAATATTTGTGAGTGTGAGATTCTACATTCATATGAGGCTTTAAACATCAGCTTACCAGAGCTTGTGGGGAGGATTTGCCAGTTTTCACAAAGTTCACACCCTAGCTATAAGCATACATTTTTTATTTATTTATTGTGGTATTTTGCTCTTGTAGTCTGATTCAAACAGTGCTTTACTTAGCTTTACACAGAGAAGCAGACCATTGCTGTGCTGTCCGAATACAATCATTTAAATTGTTTTGTAACTTGTACATTTTGTTATTCTTAAAGAAACATTCTGCATCTTTATTAAATCATACAGATATTTCAAATAAAATAGACCTCAGTTTGATTCCCAGCACTGTATTCCAACTTCATAACTGCTGCAGATATTTTAGGAACATTTGGAATGAAATAAGGGCTTTCTTGAGTAGTTTGCATGTTATACACAAATTAATAAAGAATTCATTAAAAATAGGTATAATGAAAACATTTAACAACATTGTCGACACTCCTGTAGCGAAAAGTGATCAACCAAAACAAAAAACACATTTCTATATAATTAGTAATAGTATGGTTCTGGGGAGCAAGCTCACCAGCTGGTCAGTACTGGAGTTAGGGTGCTCAAGGTACCAGCATGCTGGCTGCTCAATAGCAGAGTCAGACATCAAAATAAAAATGTTTTCTACCAAGTCATCAGCATCAGTAAGATATCATCCTGAAAGTTTGCAGCAAAGAGACCGTCAGCGTGTGAATAACGAGGCAGAATGATGACATCACCATAATCCAAATCAGGAGACCGAACAATATGGTGATCTGCAAAGTCAGGTGGCAGTCAGCCATTGGCTTGGGTGTTGCTTAAGAGGTTACCATGTTGACCTCATGCTTAGGATTGCTTTCTAAGGCCACCTCATCAGCATCAGGATTAAGCTTGGCTAGAAATGCCCTCTTGTGAACCTCAGGGGTATGATTTGGCTGAAAAGGGGAACACGTGACATTTTTATTATGAAATGAAAACAAAAAAACAAAAAAAAAACTACAATGGACCAAGTACAATTCTGGTTTAAATCAGGTTACAAAAACAGATCTTTTTTAAAAAGTCATATTTCTGCACAGCTTATGTTGGCTTCTATGTTTACATTGATTTCTCATAGGGACTCAGGATCAGTACAGCTTCCAGTTACCGTTCCTGACACCATCACCACTTGGGAGACAGAGGCTTTCTGTGTGTCCTCTAAGGGTCTGGGACTGGCTCCTCCTGTTCAGCTCACTGTATTTCAGCCCTTCTTCCTAGAGCTCTCGTTGCCCTACTCCATTATCAGGGGAGAGGTTTTTGAGCTGAAGGCCACTGTTTTCAATTATCTCTCCAAATGCATTATGGTATTGCAAGGCAAATACGCTGTCTTCACAAGTACTTTATTACCTAAAATGTACATTAAATTAATTATTT
This sequence comes from Clarias macrocephalus, assembly GCA_011419295.1. Taxonomy (NCBI): domain Eukaryota; kingdom Metazoa; phylum Chordata; class Actinopteri; order Siluriformes; family Clariidae; genus Clarias; species Clarias macrocephalus. The sequence continues at coordinate 106,788 of JAAGKR010000463.1, read as the reverse complement.
GTGTCTTTGGCAGGTTAAAGTGACTCCGGCCCCTTCCTCTGACTACACTCTGAAACCCTCTTCTGATGGCGTGTATTCATCCTGCCTGTGTGAAAATGGCAGAAAGACCTTCAAATGGACTCTGATTCCTACTGTGCTTGGTTAGCCATACAACTCCTTCACATTCTTTCATATGCTATTAAAACAACACTATTGTTTTATATTATATTAGTGTAGCCTTTAGCAGAGGTTCTTTTACAGGGTTAAATAAAAAAGGGTTTGAGTAAGCTTTGCTCCATGAACCTCGCTTTCACCTGACATCTCAGACTTTATGCTCTCTCACTTTCATACTGTACTTATTTATACATATACTTCACATGTGCTTTATTTATTTTATTTTTTTTTTTTTTAACTGGTACGGGATTCCAGTATTGTCCTGCTGGGCTACTTTGTGTTCCAGTCTCTGTTTAACCCAAAGTCTTGGATTGGGTCACTGGTGGCCAACCATCCAGGAGGACATGGCTTCCTATGATGGCTGTCCCATGAACAAGAACAATGTCTCCACTTAAGACCCCTCCCCATCCCCCAACGCCTCTGATCTCATATTTCCCTCAACTTGGTTACCAGGTTTTTGACTGATTTTCAAAGTCTATACTTTAATATAGTCACGGGCACGGGACATTTCTCGATGTAATTCTGGAAGGCCATTTGTGCACCCTGTGCTCATTGGCAATAACCCTGTCACTCTTCACCTCCTCGACTCATAGATGTGACTGAAGCCGTCACTGTCCACAGGCTCCTCAAGTCCCACTGCCATGAGTGTGGCTTCAAGTACCTGGTGGACTGGGAGGGCTCTGGACTCGAGAAAAATTGATGGGTACCAGCCAGGTTCATCCTGGACCGTTCCCTTATTGCTGACTTTCACAATCTCAACCAGTCTGCTAAACGCATAGACGTCATTTACAAGTATGCTTGGGTTCATTTAACACACGCTGGCTCTCTGACCCTCCCCCTCCCCCCACGTTCATCGCGGGACTCATTCAACTTATGTCAGCTCTCCACTTTTCCATCTTTGAACCCCATCCGCGTTGTGTGCTGGCCAGTCAAGTTCTTCCACACCAAATTCGCTCATCCATGTCTTTATGGACCTTTCTTTGTGCACTGATATGCAGTCATGTTGGTACAGAAAGGGGCCATCCCCAAACTGTTCCCACAAATTTGGCAGCATGAAATTGTATAAAATGCCCTGGTACGCTGAAGTATTAAGACTTCTTTTCACTGGAAGCAAGGGGCCGAGCCCAACTCCTGAATGACAACCCCACACCAGTTCCAACATCCAACGTGCTGGTGCACAAAGCAAAGTATATATACTACACACTTATTTGTTTCAGTGTTGTTGTGTCGCGGTTTTGGAGCAATGTTGTTTTATTTCACTGTGCACTGTCCTGTATATGGTTGGATTATCAATTACTAAACAACTCTGCTTAACTGTCAATATGCTACAGGAGTCTTGAATGTGACAGTGAGTGCAGAGGCAGAACAATCCCAGACTGTGTGTGACAATGAGGTTGTGAGTGTTCCAGAGAGAGGCCGCATTGACACAGTTACACGGAGTCTGATTGTACAGGTTGGTATCTTAATACTTAGGGTTACCTTAAAAATTTAAGCCTACTTTTATTACCACATATTCTAACGACCCTATTTCTTCTGTAGGCTGAAGGGACTGAACAGATGAAGAGCTGGAGCTGGTTATTATGTCCACAGGGTTAGGCTTGAAAATATATTGCCATTAATTCATATTTAATCAGTTTAAAGTTGACCTGTATTTTTGTACCTTGTAAAGGTAAGATGACTTTTAATCTCACTTATAGGTAACAGTCTTTCGGAGGACTTGAAGCTAATTCTTCCTGAGAATGTAGTAGAAGGATCAGAACGAGCTTCTGTTTCAGTACTTGGTAAGACATTATTTTTGAACACACAAAAAAAAAAATGTGGCAAAAAGTGTAGAAAAAATATGCCAGTATAACTCCTCTGATTTATTTGTTGTTTAATGCTTGGATCACATTGCAATGCTTTCATTATCGTAGTTGTTTTACATTTACTAGATCCAGACAGCTGTTCAAGCCTGTCTCTCTAAGTGTCCAAAGGATTGCTTTCAGTATTGAATTATCATACATCATATTCACACATCATTGATCTTTATTACAAACGTGTACTACTACCTGGTTTTGGAATAAAAACAGAGCATTAAAGATTACAGCACTTTCCTCCACCCTTTTCCTAAGTGTCTTTTAGCAGACTCTCCCAGAGTCTTTGTGACAACATTGTGTATGATGACCAAGGCCATCCAGATTAACCAAGCAAAACAAATAAACAAACTCACCTCAAGGAGGTCTCTCAGGTCATGTGTCGTCTGGTGCTATTACAGCTGGCGACTCGGCATAATGAGGATGTTTGAGCTGTTTGACTTGAGAAAATTGTAAAAGAAAAAAGTAATTGATTGCTTCAGAGATTTCAGATTATTGCAGATTCCTGATGATTTATCATATGTTGGCTATTGGTGTCATGAGTATATACATAAGCATAGTTGTAAATGAATTAAAACTGAATCTTTGCTCACATCTTGAGGGTTTCAGTGGTGGTGTATAGAGAGCCAAACCTTTATTCCAAATTTATGGGGCTGACTGTAGCTATTTAGCATTTTGTTGACTTGCTTTTTGGAGGCAATTAGTGCCGCAGAGTTTCAGTGCATGTTTGTGTTCTTGAATGTGTACATTTATTTCATATTCATATATTTGTTCATGTATTTATCATAAAGCTAAACAGATACATGTTATTATTGTAATTTTGTAGGAGACATACTTGGCTGTGCATTAAAAAATCTTGATGGACTATTAAAGATGCCATATGGCTGTGGAGAACAAAACAGTGCACTCCTCGCCCCTAATATCTACATACTTCAGTATCTAGAGAACACTGAGCAGCTCACAGCAGCTATACGTGAGAAGGCTACTGGTTTTCTTAAAAGTGGTCAGTTTTTTTTTTCAAGTTTATATTTCTCTGTTCAATTGTACAGATCAACACTAGCCATGCTGAACAGATTTTACTAACCAGGAGAATATTTTTTATTTATTCAGGATACCAAAGGCAGCTAAATTATAAACATGAAAATGGTGCATATAGCACATTTGGCAGTGGAGAGGAGAACACATGGTAAGGATTTCTTAAATACTTTAAGGAAAACAGGTAGAGTTCATGACAAATTATTATTAAAACTAAACTGTCCTCAGTTCTTAACTACTGCTTAGAAGTTTGGACACACCACGTTTTTATTTATTTTGATTATTTTCAATGCTGAACTTAAACCTGATGACATCCAAACTATGAAATAACATGTGGAATTACATAGTAAACATTAAAACAACCTAGAATATGTTTTACATTGTGCCACCCATTTCCAAATTGGCTACATTTAGCTATGATGACAGCTTGGCCCACTTGTGGCATTCTCTTATCAGATTCACAAGGTGAATCACCTGAAATGATTTTTAGGTCACCCTTTTAGTATGCCATTTCTTGCCTTCTTAATGTGCTTTAGATCAGCAGTTGTCTTGTGCAGAGAAAGAGTGGGTACAGGGTGCTTAAATAAAGAGAAAAGACAGTCCATCATTACTTTAAGAAATAAAGATCAGTCCATCCAAAAAATCTCAAGAATTTTGACTGTATGAAACTGCCACTCATGAGGATTGTCAGAGGAACGGAAGACCCAAGAGCTACCATTGCTGCAGAGGTTTATTATAATGACCTGCCCCAGAAAATGCTGATTTAAAGCATCTCAGATTAGAGCCCACATAAATGGTTCTAGGAGTTCAAGTGGCAAACATCTTTCAACATCAACTGTTCAGAGGAGACGCTGAGTCAAGCCTTCATGGCCAAATTGCAGCAAGGAAATCATTATTTCGAAAGAACAAGTAGAAGAGACTTACTTTCGCCAAGAAACACAAGGAATGGATATTAGATCAGTGAAAAAAACTGTCCTTTAGTCTGATGAGTCCAAATTTGAGATTTTGGTTTACTTGGCACAGGGATGAAGCCGTGACATTAATTCTTCAGGCGATGGAGCAAACACAATATCCTTGAATCCGGGAGTTCAGCGGAGTGAAAACAAAGTCTTCAAACCCGTGTGGGGGAGCAAGCACTAAGTCCTCAAACGCTGGTGGTGGAGCCAGTATGAAGTCCTCAAACGAGGGCAGCTGTGAAACACAATGCTCTCAAACCTGAGCGGTGGGGTAAAGACAATGTCCTCCAACGGTTGGACAAAAGTAAGCATTAAATCATCATACCCGATTGGCAGAGCGAATAGAAAAGTCTTTGAACCGGCTGATGGAACAAACACAAAGTCTATGAACCCACGTGGCAGAGTGAACATGATGTTTCCACAGCCAGGTGGTGGAATCTCTCAATTCTTACTGGCAGAAACAGCAGCATATCCTCGGCAACCGAGAACGCTGCTAAGCTAGATTTAGAGGGTGTAGTATTGAGCTGAGACAGGCCCGGGCATGACTCAGGCAACTCAGGTGGTGCAGAGTGTGGCTCAGGCAGTGGAGAGTGTAGTTCAGGCAGGGCAGGGTGTGGCTCAGGCGATGCAGGGCTCTCAGAAGGCACCTAGGGGTTTTCTGGGCTATCAGGAAAGAAAACCATGATCTAAGATCTAGCAAGGCTTTCAGGGCCATCAGAGCATTCAGGGCTAACAGAGCCTTCGGGGCTAACTGGGCAAACGGGCTAACAGGGCAATCAAGGCCTTCAGGGCTAACAAGGCTATCAGAGCAAAGAGGAGCTTATGGGGATTTTATTTTATTTTAAATCAACAAAAACAAGGTGCATTCATGGCTTGCTTTTTCTCTGGTGTTGTGGTCATCATCGATGGAACAAACATTAAAATAATAGCACTGACGAGGATTCTTATGTGGCCCAAAAACATTTTCACAGCATTAATATTCAAGTGGTTATAGATGCAATATTTTAATCAAATGAATTTATACATGTATTATTATTTTTAAATACAGTATGTTACAAAAGTGAGTACACCCCTCACATCTCTTCAAATATTTAATTATATAATATAATATATTATATAATCATATTTTTTCATAGGACAACACTGCATAAATGATTCTTTGACACAATGAAAAGTAGTCAGTGTAAAGTTTGTATATCAGTGTAAATTTATTGTCCCCTCAAAATAACTAAAAATACAGCCAATAATAGCTGAACCCCTGGCAACAAAAGTGAGTACACCCCTAAGTGAACATGTACAAATTGAACACAGTCATTTTCCTTCCCCTTTGTCATGTGACTCATTAGTGTTACACTGTCTCAGGTGTCACCAGATAGCAGGTGAGTTAAATTTGGTATAAAAGCTCTTCCACTCTCTCAACCTGGCCACTGAAAGTTCAACATGGCACCTCATGGCAAACAACTCTCAGAAGACCTGAAAAAGCGAATTGTTGCTTTACATAAAGATGGCCTAGGCTATAAGAAGAAAGCCAACACTCTGCAACTGTGCTGCAGCACAGTGGCCAAGACCATCCAGCACTTTAAGAGGACAGGTTCTTCTCAGAACTGGCTTCACCATGGTCAGCCAAAGAAGCTGAGTGCACGTTCTCAGCGTCAGATCCAAAGATTGGCTTTGGAAAACAGACGGATGAGTGCGTCCAGCATTGCTGCAGGGATTGAAGGGATGGGAGGTCAGCCTGTCAGTGCTCAGACCGTACGCCGCACACTGCATCAATTTGCTCTGCATGGTTGTCGTTCTAGAAGGAAGCCTCTTCTAAAGATGATGCACAAGAAAGCTCGCAAACAATTTGCTGCAGACATGCAAACTAAGGACCAGGATTACTGGAACCATGTCCTGTGGTCTGATGAGACCAAGATAAACCTATTTGGTTCAGATGGTGTCAAGCGTGTGTGGCGGCAGCCAGGTGAGGAGTACAAAGACAAGTGTGTTTTGCCTACCGTCAAACATGGTGGTGGGAGTGTCATGATCTGGGGCTGCATGAGTGCTGCTGGCATTGGGGAGCTACAGTTCATTGAGGGAAACATGGACTGTGACATACTGAAACAGAGCATGATCCCCTCGCTCGGGAAACTGGGTCTCAGAGCAGCGTTCCAGCATGATAATGAACCCAAACACACCTCCAAGATGACCACTGGCTTGCTAAAGAGGCTGAGGGTAAAGGTGATGGACTGGCCAAGCATGTCTCCAGACCTAAACCCCATAGAACACCTCTGAGGCATCCTAAAAAAGGAAGGTGGAGGAGCACAAGGTGTCAAATGTCCACCACCTCCGTGATGTTGTGATGGAGGGGTGGAAGAGGATTCCAGTGGCAACCTGTGAAGCTCTGGTGAACTCCATGGCCAAGAGAATTCAAGCAGTGCTGGAAAATGATGGTGGCCACAAAAAATATTGACATTTCACATTTTCACTTAGGGGTGTACTCACTTTTGTTGCCAGGGGTTCAGCTATTATTGGCTGTATTTTTAGTTATTTTGAGGGGAAAATAAATTTACACTGCTATGCAAACTTTACACTGACTACTTTTCATTGTGTCAAAGAGTCATTTATGCAGTGTTGTCCTATGAAAGGATGTACTGTAACTAAATATTTGCAGAGATGTGTACTCACTTTTTTGACATACTGTGTATATATGCATTTGGAAATGTATATTAAATTATTTACAGGGTTACATGCGGCAAACTGACAGGTGGTATTGATGCTCCCTGCTGGAAATAAGAGTAGGAAGCTTCATACTTTACTCTGAACTAAGAATATTTTCAGTCCTAAATAAACTTTGAGTGTGATTCCTAGTCATTCTGAGTGAAACAGAAATACTTAACAGGGATATAAATATATAAATAAAAGGAAAGTGTGTCCAAACTTTTGACTGGTTCTGTGAATACATATTTATATAATTCTAGAATGCAGAAAATGTTTTCTGATATAAAATATATGTCCACCTCCAGGTTAACTGCTTTTGTTTTGAGGACCTTTGGTAAAGCACAACGTTACATCTTTATTGATCCAGAAATCCTTAACAGTGCAAAGCAATGGCTTATAGGGATGCAGAGATCAGATGGCTGTTTTATACTACAGGGAAGTCTGTTCAATAACAGGATGAAGGTATGTATGGTACTAACTGGTATCCATAATACAGTGCACATTTCTGAAATAAATAGTTTCTGTTTCTGTTTTAGGGTGGTGTAAATGATGATGTGACGATTACTGCTTACATCACTTTATCATTACTTGAATTGGGCATTACAGTCCAGGTAAAACCACAATACAGTAAATGTTCATCTTTCACATCACAGTACACATTCAAAAAATGCAGCCAATGAACGTTTATCCCTTAAACACCTGGGCCCGTATTCAGAAAGCTTCTTAGAATTCTCTCAGAGAGCTCCTATCTTATTCTAAAAAGTCCTAGCTGGGAATCTTAGACTAAAAGTGATTTAGAAAAATTCTTAGAGTAAGGAAAGTACAAAAACCTTTATCTTAGTGGTTGACCCACTGCTAGGGATGATGCAGCAATTCAAGGACTGTGATTGGTTGATAAAAATAAACTCTGACCTCTGTAAAGATCTTGAAATGTGCTCCTTGTGAAAATAGAATATGTGATGATAAAATAAGACACTGAAATCATAATGTTTGTATATAATGAAATTGAACGTATAATCTTCACTACAGGTTACTTTATGCAATGTTTCTGTTTTAGGCTAAATATCTTAAAGTAAAACAGCCAAATGTTGAAAATGTGTCTACTTTTGAAGCAACCAATTTCCACACAGTAGTTACTATATTTAAGTTCTCACATTTACTTACCGTACTGATTTTATTACTTGTAATCCATTTCAAATTGATGGGAGCAAAATGGCTCAGCTTTCCCCAATTTACATGATTGCAGGACAGTCTATTTAAGTTGCACTTTTGGATTATATGTAGTCAACAATCTAAGAGAGATGGAAGGAAGTAAAACAACAAAAAAACCAAATTGGACAGAAGAGCAGTGTTTACTTTTAGCTTTATGTTCAGTGTTTGGAGAAGATTTCTTCTTTCCGACATTGTGTCCTCTGCTAAAGAAACTCTTAAGCCTCTTAAAAGTCCTCCTCTCTAATCTTAACAATTTCTACCTCAGGAGCTGTTTTTAGGGCTAAGATGTTTTGTGAATCATTTTTATCTTTATTAAGATTTAGTCCTAAATTTAAGGGAAAATTCTAAAAAGAATTTATAAGTCTTTAGAATTTTGTCACTAAGAGCAACTTTTAGGTTTAAGAACTTTACAAATCATTTCAATCAATTCTTCTTCTACATTACCTAGTAATGTACTATGTTTTGATTGCAGGATCCTGTTGTATATAAAGGGTTGTTGTGTCTAAAATCTTCTATTGGTAACCTGAAAAACACCTACACAACCGCATTGTTGGCCTACACCTTCAGCCTGGCTCGAGAGAATGACATTCGAGAGCAGTTACTAAAGAAGTTGGATAATCTTGCCATTCGAGCAGGTACTGGATGATTAGATAAATATGCATCCTTCATATTAGTTACAAAGACTGAGACTCAGGTAATACAATGTGTATTACATGAGTCTCAGTATTTGTAACTAATAAGAAGAGAACTTAACCATAAGAGCAACAGATGATTTTTATCTTCTCAGTGCTATAAGAATATAAACTAGAGCAGTTCATTGCAACCATTGTTGCCACTATAAGCAGTAAGCATTCTGAAACTGTGTTAATAGTTTATAGCAAAATATTCACAACCGTAAAGGAAAAAATATTAGAATTATACTTCTACTACTAATAATACAATTTTTTTTTCTCACATGGCACTTTTTTTTGTTACCACTTCATGTAAGGCTGCATAGGGGACTGATTTCTTTGTATTTAAAAAGCATGATGCAAAAGAAGCATCATGATTTCTTAAGTGTATTGGGCTATTTTAAAAGCAACACAAAAAGTGTCGTGTCCTACAATGGCAGGGTTAATTGCCTGGCCTGAATCGAGCTGAGCATGCAGAAAGTGATTTACAAAAATAAGCAGAAATGATTTATAATATACAAATTAAAGCTGAATGTGTGTGCTTTGAGCTCATATTTATTATTAATTTAAGCTCATACTATTTATGGTAGACAGCTCAAACAATAATCATCTATGATCAAATGTTAATGAATCTGGCTGTGTACTGTATGTAATAATTAGTTTTGATTTTAGATGCTCGCCTACACTGGTCTCAGTCAGCATCAGATGACTCTGCCTCCTTGTCAGTGGAAATCAGTTCCTACGTGCTGCTAGCTGTTCTCACAGCAGGTCAACTCACTACTGCTGATTTGGGCTATGCTAACAAGATAGTCAGCTGGCTGGTGAAGCAACAAAATCCTTATGGAGGTTTTTCCTCAACCCAGGTACTCAATTAATTTATATTGTTCTCTTTAGTTTGTTCTAAATTCAGTCAATCGATAAGCTGATGTTGATGTAAATTTCTTAGCATATTTACATTTTTTTTTCTCCAATCAGGACACAGTTGTGGCTCTCCAGGCTCTGGCTCTATACTCCACTAAAGTATTCGGTTCAGATGGCTCTAGTACAGTAACTGTAAAGTCAGTGAGTGGAGACAATCACACCTTTAATGTAAACCGGAATAATAAGTTATTGTACCAAGAAGTATCATTGCAGGATATTCCTGGCAAATACAGCATTGAGGTGAAGGGCTCCACCTGTGTGTCAGTGCAGGTCAGTGCATCTAACTCTAACTAAACCTTGCAAATCTTAGGAACTTTGATCCAAATGCTGCATCAGTATTTACTTAAATAACATAATTTGCAATGAGACTTTGTTAAGCACTTGCACAAAAGATTTTCTGGACTCCCCATTTGAATTCTGCAACCTGCCTTCCTGTAGCTCTTTCCTACTAGGTTGCTGAGATGGTGTTTAGCATCAGACCACTGCCTTTCTACAACAATCACTTTAAGGCAGTGGTATGAGATTATAGCTTTTTTTTTCTTTGCTGCCAATATGTAACATGAAAGAGACTATTAAAAACTAAATTTAAAAAAGATGAATATGATAATAGATGCACAAGAGGAGGGCAAGCAATTTAATACATTTTATTTAGTATATTAGCAGTGTATTTAGTTTAGTCTATAAATAGGGCTTCCTCCCCCATTGTCTTTCAATTAATAAACATTTCAAAATATTCAGCTTTTTTTGTTTCATGCTCCAACAATTACACAAGATTTTTAATCCCTTTGCAGGCAGCACTTTTTTACAATATCCCGACACCATCTGAAACCAGTTCTCTGAGCATCAAGGCTACGACGTGCAGGAAATCATTAAGAGAAACTCTGGTCCTGAAGTTCACTGTCACGTAAGAATGAAAGTCTGAATGAAGTACATATGTGATCTATAAACCTGTACAACTCAACTGAAAGACAAACTGATTTTTTTTTTTTTTTTTTTTGTGGGGTAAAAATAAAAAAGACTAAAATAATGTGGTTGCGTATGTACAGTATGCACACCCTCTTATAACAGAGAATGTGGCTGTGCTCAGAATTAAGCAATCACATTCAAATTCATGTTAAATAGGAGTCATTACACACCAAATGCCTCTGATTGATCCCAAATGAAGTTCACCTGTTCTAGTAGGCTTACCTTATTTATTTATTTATTTATTTTTTGTTGCATCTTACAGCAAAAGCCATTTTCCACAGAGTACTTACAAAGCATCTGTGGGATCTCATTGTTAAAAGGTATCAGTCAGGAGAAGTCTACAAAAGAATTTCTAAGGCATTAGATATACCATGGAAAACAGTGAAGACGGGCATCTGAGATCATATGGGGCAACAGTAATTACATTCAGCAAAAACTACTGATTTAATTGGAATATTTAATATGAAGTCTCCCAAGAGCAAGTGGGAAAAAATGATATAGTCTGATGAAACCAAGGTTGAAGTTTGTGGCCATAATTCCAAAAGGTATGTTTGCTGCAAATACACCACTGCACATCACCAAAAAAACACGTATTTTATTCAGCTGGAACTGTGGACTTAGTCAACGTGAAGGAAATAACGAATAGTTCCAAATACCAGGCAATGTTAGTACAAAACCTTCAGGGGTCTGCTAGAAAGCTAAAGATGAAGAGGATCTTCATCTTTCAGCATGACAGTGATACAAAACTTGCATCCAAAATAACAAAAGAATGGCTTCACCAGAAGAAGATTAAAGTTTTGGAATGGCCCAGCCAGAGCTCAGACGTGAAGCCGATTTAAACATTTGTGGGTTGATCTGGAGGTGCACAGGAGATGCCCTCAAATCAAAATCCGAGAGATTTGGAGCATTTTGTTTGTTTGTTTATTTTTGTTTGTTTGTTTGTTTGTTTGTTTGTTTGTTTTTAAAGAAATGTCAAGATGTGCCATGTTGATAGACTCCTACTCAAAAAAGACTGAGTAATCAAAGTCAATTTTGTTGTCTATTCTGCTACATGTTTGTAAAGGAACTGCGAGTAACATAATTTCAATTCTCTATATGTATGTACTGTACAACACTAAGTACAAAAATGTAAATGTAAAAGAAAATAGTGTTTAACGAAAAAAAAAACTTTAACACAAACTAAGACTATCACAGTAGTTAAGACAAATGATTTTATCTGTCCTGCAAGAAGGGACGAATAACACACGACAGAATATCGGTAATTAAAATCAAACGGTGCTTCAACAAAGTATTAGTTTAAGTGTGTGCCAAATTATTTCAGCAAAAAATATGTATCAAATTAAAGTTTTTTTTCACAAAAACCTGGCATTTTAACTGGGGTGCATAGACCTTTTATATTCACTGTACTGTATATACTGGAAAAGTATCTGGGTCAAAACCTTTTATGACAATGCTATCATCTGTGCTATTGAGTTATTGAGTTTTGCTTTGTTGTGTTTTCAGATATTCTGGACAATTTAAAAATACTAACATGATCATAGTGGACATAAAACTTTTATCAGGGTTCACAGCAGATCCTGATGAAGTAAGAAGTAGTCATGTTGCTACAACATCTTTACTATACATGTCTAGATAAGCAGATGAGCAACTGCCTGGTTATTGAAATGTTAATTAATTAATGGTTGAACAATTCTTGTGTTGTTTTCTTAGCTGAAAAAAGGCATGTTGGTGAAAAGAGTTGACTCCAAAAATGACCATGTTATCATGTATATCGAAGAGGTGAGAGAGATTATTAATCTGTTAATGAATCAGTCTATTTCAAAAAAAAAAAAAAAAAAAAGATTTGTCTACAGATCTTACAGTTTGATGTTTGTTTAATATCTTAACAGCTCCAAAGGAATGTTCCTATCAGCTATGAGCTTCAAATTAAACAGGCCCTCCATGTTAAGAATTTGAGGCCAGCCATAATGAAAGTTTATGATTACTACCAAACAAGTAAGCTTTTCCTTGGTTATATTATTTTAGAAGTATCAGCAACAGTACAGAACTAATTTCATTTACTGATTTTGAACATTTCATTCAGGCGACCAGTCTGAGACGGAGTACACCTCCCCATTTGGATTTCACGTTTGCAATGGAGATGCAGGAATCTCTTTGTCTATATACTGTTTGCTGGTTTTATTTTTTTATTTCATTTTTTGTTGTTGAAATAAAAAGCTATATCTGTAAAAGCCATTATACTGTATGTTATGTCGAGGATCTTCATAGTATGATGTTACAGGCATACTTACATGTACTTGCAGCTAAACTAATGACTAGTAACCTTGGAGTTTGCTATTTTGAAACAACTAATTTAGTAACTTTTAAGGGTACTTTTATGTGCTAGAGTTGAACAACTTTAAGTATACATAATACACTTAAAGTATATGACTGTGTATATACTAACCTACATAACCGACACAGTAATTAATGTAATTAAAGTATTACTGCAATTTTTACTGTTTTACAAATGCACAAGTAAAATAACATGAATATATTCTTAGTGCAGCAGAAGCATGCTGTTATACTTCTGGCCAGTTTCGAATACTACAGTACTACTATAGTACACCCAGTCTTCTATACTACTGTATTGCAAATGTTACCATACACATTTTTACAAAAACCCATACAAGGGTTTTTGGAGAATTTACAGTTGCTGAATGCATTTTCCATACTATAACATGTTTTTGAAACCCATAACATCAACGGCAATTAAAAAACACATCATATCAGTAATGATGAGGCAAGAAAAATGAGAGAGTAGTGCACTGAAATATAAGCATGAATAAGTACATTAAAATTAAACAAAAAATATACTGAGACTATAGAATGTTTTTTATTCTAATGTATGCTTTCTGTACTTTGTTACTAGAATTATTTTGAATATATTTTAATATACCAAATATAAATTGAAAAACTTTGAATAAGTTTGCTTTGGAAATTACACTTAAAGTATATTTTCCTATAACATACAGTATTTCTGAAATGTGTACTATAATACAATTATTTTGCAGTATGTTTAAAATATAATTCCCAAAATTGGTAAGAGCATGATGTTAATATTCTTTTTATATATTAACTGATGGTACAATTATAGTATATTTGCAACATACTATAGGTAGAAGATTTGAATTTATTTGTAATGCACAGAAGTGTCATTTTTTTTCACTAGGGTTGGTAGATTCAGTAAAGCTAAGGCCTTTTCTAAATTAGTGAATCATCCAACAATGTAGAATAGTTAATGTTTTACAAAATGACTGACATCAGGAGAATATTTTATATAAATGGAATCAAATTTATTTTTAAATAAAAATTTTTTTGAATTGAAGTTGCACTTAGTCTGTAGTAGCTCTGTTATTTGTCTTTGACTATGCTTTTATTTTATACAGTTAGTTAGCAGTTACTGTATTTCCTACCAAATAATCTGATGCCACAAATGGTGATAATAGATGGTAAGTGTACTGGAATGTTCAAAAATATGAATCATTCAGTATCACAAGTACTATAATAACCGTTAGTAGAGTACTTGTGATACGGAGCTGGCATTTGCCAGCATGGGTACAGTACATGTAGATTGGTACAGACCTCAGTACTCAATGGAGAGCAGCTACTTTGTCTACTTAATAATTGCTTCTAAGTCGTCTCGCCTAAGGCGAGCTAACCAGCTTCTAACACAAAACTGAATCCCAAATCCATCTCTAACCAGTAATCAAATGCACTACTCAATGTGTGTCACAAGTGATTATACACAACCCTGGACTCCGGAAGTTAACATAGCTGATATTCTCAAGCAGAATAAGCATTAATATTAAGAGAGACTTGAGATTTATGGGACTCTCCACCACATCCATGGTTTATTCTCCTCAGCTTTCTACATAGTATTGGGTAAGAATTTAAAACTGCTTTTACCACTGTTAGTTACAGTACTTCCACCAGTCGAAGAAGGATATGTGTTGGCAGAGCAAAAAATATGGTTAAATAAACAAACAAATCACAATCTGTTGATAATAAATGGTGTTTGTGGAACTGTTGTATAAAAGCAATATCACACTCGAGATTGTGCTATTGTGCTGGATGTCAGAACTACTGTGATGCCTATGACCACATCACAACCATCCTGATATCTACCACAACAGCACTCCCTCTTGTGTGATGTTGCTTAATGATGCAAACGTCAGGCTGCAATTCCTTTCTCATCCTTTCCCATAGAGTGTTTTAGCTGTTACCTGAACGTCTTGAAATTGGATCTTTACACGTAAAAGGGAAGAAACTATGCTTCTCTGGTCAAGACAAGGCAATCAGAGAAAAAAAAAATTCTTTCTAGCCTTTCTAGACAACAAGACAGCATTCCTCCGTAGAGTTATTGTTGCATGCATGTGGTCAAAAATAGGAATGACAACAAATGAAACTATTGCAACTATAGACATCATGTAAAATTAACTAATTGAAATCGGTTGTGAAATGCAAACATTATGCAGTTTTTTTACTCGTTCTTTACAATATGGCAAATGCATCACATCAGCAGCAACACAGTGTGCATATTGATGCCTGTGGTTGCAGCAATGTCAGAAGCCCTACCGTAATTCTTTTACAACTTCTCTGTTCACTTTTTTAGGAGCACAAGTACTCCATTAAGTACTGAATTCATGCAGTTATCTAATTAGTTAATTAGTGTAATACAAAAAATAATGTGGATACTAAAGCTTCAGTTATTTTTGTCCATTTTGATGTTTGATGTGAACATGAACTTTTTCAGGAATTCACCTGTATTTGCATGTTTTTTGCACCGTGCTGGCTAACATTAACTGCAAGCATTCATTCTCAGTAACAACGTGAAGCTGGTCGGGGTCAAGGTGGATCCAGAGCCAATTGTGGAAACACTGGATTATGGATGTCCATTGTAGAGGATCATGCACAGACACACACACAAACACACATGTCAACAGTAAAGGGACATATTTTTAGGAGGAAACCAGAAAATCAGAAGAAACCATTTTGGACACAAGGAGAGCTCGTGGACCACAAGACCAGGGACCCAGGAGCTGTAAGCTAAAAGCTTTCGAACCCTTTGGAATTATGTATTTCTAACTGCTCATAAAATGAGGTCGGGCCATTTTCCAGCCGCTCTCTCAATTTACTGTGCTTACAGAACATCATGCCTTTCCTCCGCTGGTCTCATCATCTTTTAGAGATCGTACTGTAGAAGACATATATCTGTTTTGACACGTAGATGGTGAAATAAATTTCCTCTACATGTCCATACAGCTGGGTCTCTGCTAATCTTTAATATTTAGGTTAAAAACTTTCCTTTTTTTTTTTTTTTTTTTAACTCCCAACAGTGTTTAACTAATGATACTTAGTTTAGTTTAGTAGTAACCTAAAAATGTAAGTATATATCCAGTGACGGAAACTTTAAAGCACTTTTTGTAAGACGCTCTGGATAAGAGTGTCCACCAAATACCTAAATGTAAATGTCTTCAAAGACAGCACCAGGAACTATTCAGCTGATGTATATTGCAATACTTTTAGTTGAATAGGGAATTACTGTTTTTGTTGTGCACTTCTGTAAATTCAGTATGTATGAACACTGGATCAATGTTTATGGAAATTCATAAGATTTAAGCATTTATATATTCAAAAGCAAATAGATATTCATTCTGTTCATTTGTGGCACACACCATTTCCATCAAACGTAAAAATCCGGCAAAGTAAAATCCGTCTCTTTGGTTAGGATATAACGTTTAGATATTCAGAGGACATTTTACTGACAGTGCACGCGACGTGGACGCATTCCAGCAGATGTGAACGAGATCCAGCAGAAATTTGCACACGTAATTTAGAGAGCGAGCGAGTGCGCGCGAGCGAGCGAGCGAGTGCGCGCGAGACTCTGAATGTACTCGGGTTTCAGGAACAGGAAGTGCTGCCGTGCTGTTGGCGTACGGACACCAGTTTATGGGTTTATGGGTTTATGGCGATCGATTAGGAATATAATCTGAACATAAAACTGCAATGCAAGAGTGTTAAAGCAGTAGGTAAGATGAGATCATCCTTCCTGTGTAATGAATCGATCCAGTCGCGTGTCCTTTGAAGTCGCTACTATGTTTCCTTTCCTTCGCCATGTTGTTATTGTAAAGTCTTTCATGTTACCACGTTAAAAAAGACACTTTAGTTCCTGATTCAACAGTAACAATGTAAACACACATACACACACACACACACATATATATATATATATATATATATATATATATATATATATATATATATATATGTTTACACGCTGCCTATATATATGTATACCTATATACCACTAAATGATCTGCACTTATTGCAAGTTTAATAGCCACCAGCTGCCATTAACGGTCTGTTATCGTTATTTATTGCGGTATATTCTGCTTTCATGTAGAAATATGCAATGACTAAAAACACCCTACACTGCAAAATGATGATAAATATTAATAAATAAAATTAATGACAAAAACAAACCTTGCTGCGTTTAATGTAATCCAGTTTGAGTCATGTCTGGAATTGTAAATAGGTCAATAACAGACACCTTTGGTTAATCTGACCACGTACTATATGGTTATGTTTAGAACGACATGCTGACTAGCTTTAACATCCCGAAATAGGCTCGTGTCCCAGCCACAGGTCATGTTTGCCATTACTCTTGCATTGTTTAAGTTATTCGGGAATATTTATGGATTGAATTACATTTACTTGAAACTGTAAGCACTGTTGCTTTGCACCTCAATGGTTGAGGGTTCACCTCCAGTCTGTGTGTGTGTGTGTGTGTGTGGAATTTGCATGTGCTCTGTATGCTGTGTGGGTCCCACAGTCCACAGACATTTCTGTTTTCAATTTCATATCAATTTCATGCAAACTTTTATTTGTCACATACACAGTATGATGTGCAGTGAAATGCTAACACGACTGTTTGTGACCTTGAAAAGGAAAAAGGAAGTAAGGAGGCAAAATGCTAATAGGAAAGAATAAAATATGAAATCTACAATTTTGTTACAATAAAATAAGCAGTATGTATATAAAAAAATATGTATGAAGAATATGTCTGTGTGTATGTAATTTAATGAAACTTTTGCAGTACTTGAATATCTGGGTGAAGTTTAACCTGCACCATAAGTGAAATCTAAATGTTGAGTAAAAGCGATGGTATTAACAGTTATGTGTCGGATTTATTAACCTACTTTACAAACATCTGCACCAATGCATATTACTTAGAAAAGCTAAACTGAATATTTCTACTGGGATAACTTAATATTTCCATCGCTGAAATTTTTTATCCAACCTACTCTTTTCGATTTCTTATCTGTGATTCACTCTCTGATTACTGAACCGGAAGTGTATTTGGTTGAAGGTGAAACAAATGTATGACAATTTTGCATAAACAATGCATAAACATAAACTATTTCTACTATTTCAACTCTTTTCCCATCAACGACGGGTACATGAGCTGGTAGAAAGTGAATGAATAAATGAATGCATTTGCAATGCTTTCAGATATTTTAGTCTATTTAAGCATAGTTTTTTCATAAATATTGCAAACAATGAAGATTGATCAGAAAATTTGTTTGACATCAGGTTAATAACATTCATGTTAAGCAAAGCATTTGCATAAACATAACCTAATAATATTACATTACAACTGATGCTGTTTCAGGAGGGGTCCTAAAGGAAACCAGAATGTGGCGATTTGGAAGGACGACCGGAACTGGAGCTATAAGCTGGAGAACCTACAGGGCACTAAAAGATTTGCCCTACAAACATGAATCAGCATTTTCAGAGAGAAGTAAGTCCATTAAATCATATTTCTTTAATTTATCTACATATTTAATTACGTTTTGCTAATTTGTATTCTTGTCATTTTTTTCTGTCAGAAATGAACTTTCCATCTTGTGACTTCTGTTGTGTCAGAAAAGCAGGATGCTTATTTCATCCCAGGTAATTATACCATGGTTTAAAGCCATTTCATGTTATAACATGTAAAATTAAAATAACAATGTACACCCTGATATTAAAGTCCTGTTTCATAAGTGTTGTTAAAGGGTGGATGACTCCTTGTGCAATGGGGTGGAGTGAACAGGTCAAATTAATGAGTTCATTATTCTCTGGTTACAGTTTAAGATTATATTCTTCTGGCACACCACTCACAGGTGAGCTTAAACTTTTGGCATACCATGGTATCAATTGTAGACACACACAATAGCTTGTTGGTGTTGGGTCCATCTTGCAAATCAAGTAAAAACGTTATATTTGCTTTAATGGAGCAGTATTATTCTCTCAGTGTTGTGTTGAATTTCTACAGATCCCATAGAAGTCCACAAGCAAAAGTTAGCGCTGTGGTTCAGTCATTTGCCTCGGGAAGAAAAACAGTTTGGGGGTTATTTTACTCCTGAAACCATGCACGTGGAGCCACTTATTCTTGAGAAAGCGCCAGAAGAAGGAAAAGGCCGCTCTATGAATCCCTTCCAAGGAAATGAATCAATGAGAAAATCAATCACAGCTGAACAGTTGTTTGACCAAAAGAACATCATCGAGGAGGAACAGGGACTAAATGTAATGCTCTACGGAGCTGTTGGCACTGGGAAAAGTACAGTTGTCCGCAAGCTGGTTTTGGACTGGTGTGCTGGTTTAGCTCTTTCCCAGTTCAAGTTGGTGGTGCCTTTCTCTTGTGAAGATCTTTCTCAGTTGTCTAAAGCCGCATCATTGAGAGACCTTGTGGGGAGAAAGTATGTACACCTTCGCAAGACTCCATTTCTTAGTGGAGATAGTAACCAAGCCAGTGAGGTCCTCTTCATATTCAATGGGATGGAGAAGATGAAGTTAGATTTTAGGATTGCCACCACTGAATTATGCAGTGATCCTAATGAGGCTCTTCCATCTGGAGCTGTTGTGGTGAACTTGCTGAGGAAATACCTCCTACCTGAGGTATGTCACTTGATTATTAGCACAATTCAAAATTTTCTAAAATGAAAACCAACTTTGTTAAAAATATGGTAAAGGTTAATATGCAGAGAATACTAGCACAGAGCATTTTCCTGTAATATTTAATATGATTGGAAGAATTTTATTTATTTACTGTACTTTAAATATTCTACAAATGCCAAGAAATTTGCCCAATATTTTTTTGAAAGATAATAAGTTATGTAAGAATGATTATTTTATAGACAAGATTTTATTGAAATAAATCAAGACAACCACCATCTCACCCAATTCCCAAGCAAAACATGCATTCATTAATTATTTGGCATTTCATAAGCAAATAGTTGCTAGCAACAGCAAAAACAACTGCAAGACAAATTCCTGTATACGAGGTGGTATCAAAAAGTTTTGAGATTATTTTTGCAACACAAGGCTGCATGCACACTCGCAGGGAGCATCGACCTTCATGAATCAGTGAAGAAATCGTCCTGTGTACATCGGGAGCTGTGCAACTGGTGCTATTCCGACCATGTGCATTATCACATTTGACAGAATTTGGCAAGTTTACGGCGAAACTGCAAAACTGTTGTTTGAGGTGTTATGAGTGACATTCATGCTTCAAGAGCAGAAGATCATCACTGGAAGATGATGAGAGATCAGGAAAACCTTCAACAAGATCAACCCCCGAAAACGTTGAAACCATTCGGGAATCTGTGCATGATGATCGTCGGAGAATAATCTACAACATTGCTGCCATTGTCGGTGTGTCATATGGAACAATCCTCACGTGTGATTTGAACATGCGCTGTGTTGCTGCCAAGTTCGTTCCCATACTGCTGGCCCAGGAGCATAAGGAACATTGTGTCAAAATCTGCCAAGAATTCCGTCAGCGTGCTGTAGATGACCTGTCCTTCATGACGAGGATCATTATCGGTATATTATTATTATTATTATTATTATTATTATTATTATATTATATATTATTTCTTGGGAGTAGGGGTATGACCCTGAGATGTACTGTCTTCACAGTAAAGGTCCCATCATCACCACGACAGGAGCTCGACCAAGTGCATGCTCATCGTCTTTTTTGACATTTGCATTGTGCATCGAGAATTCGTCCCCATGGTCCAGAGAGTCAATAGCAAATTGTACTGCCAGGTTTTATGGCATCTAAGGGAGGATGTGTACGATTCTCAAAACTATTTGATTCTCCCTCGTAAACATAGCTGCATTTATTGCCATTATACATGCATACAGACAATCCATTAGCCTAGATTTTTATTTTATTTTCACTGACTAAATCTTTCCCTTCATGAATATGTTTTCAGGCCAGCATTTTGGTTACAACCAGACTGTCTGCGGTAGATCATGTCCCAAAGAAATATGTGCAGCGCTTTGCTCAAATCTGTGGTTTCAATGATCCTGATCGCCAAAGAAGCTACTTCACGAGCAGACTGCTGCAACAAAGCGGAGAAAAGCCAGGCAAAGAGGCAGAATCTCTAATCGAGATGCTCTACCTAAACCTGCAGCGGGAGAGCCAGTTAGCAGCAGCCTGCTTTTTACCTTCCTACTGCTGGCTCACGTGCGCCACTCTTCACTTCCTGCACTTTACTGATGCCAATGCACCCATTCGCACTCTTACCGGCATCTACACGAGCTTCCTGAGGCTTAATTTTGGAGGAGAAGTGTTGACGATTGGAAGAGACCAATCTGCAACAGATGATGAGAATTCATTAATGCTTTATGTTGTGCGCACTGTAGGAAAGCTGGCTTTCGATGGAGTCAGCAATAAACGTACTTCCTTTTCAGAGACCGACCTTGAACAGTGGGTCGGTGGAAAGACCAAAACTGACGAAGAGCTGCAGCAGTTGGCGGTGTTTCGTACAGATGTGCTAGACTTTTTCCTCGTGCCTTGTGTGGAACATGGTCGAAAGCGTACTGAATCCGATGAGAAACGCTATGTTTTTGCTGTTCCAGCCATGCAGGAGTATCTGGCTGCCCTTTATGTCGTTCTTGGAGAGAACAAAACTGCCCTGGAGAAGGTGACTAAGGAAGTATCATCTGCGCTTGGACAAGCCGGTGAGGACCTCACTGCCTTAATAGCCATTCTCTCCAAGTTCTTACCTCTTAGGGTTTTTGCTCTGTTTAACTTAGTGAAACTGTTTCCCAAATTTTCGGATCGCATAACTAACCTTAGTAAGGGGCGCATTGCTAACACCATGGCTGCAGAAATGTTCCGCTCAGAAGACAGTTACAACGAAGATGTTCTCGATCAAGTGGAGCAAAGCTTGCTGGGAGTGCAAGGGCCACAGCCAGAGCAAAAAGATGACACAAGGTCCTTTGAGTTGTACCCGATCTTTATGGGAGGACTCCTTCATTATGGTAACAGAAGACTACTGGACCAACTTGGATGTGACATTAAGAGCACCACAGTGGCCCAGATCACTCGAAGCCTGAAGAAGCAGCTGATCAAGGAGAGCCGTAAACAGCAGCCACCTGAGGAGTTGATGGATTTGCTGGTCTTGCTTTATGAGCTCCAGAACCCTCGGCTCACGGCTGAAGTATTGCAATCCGTCAAGATCATCAACCTATCCAATGTGCGCATGACTCCGCTGAAGTGCTTTGTGTTGAGCTCAGTACTGAATTGCTTACCTCCTGGCTCTGTGCTAAATGAGCTTAACCTGTCCTCCTGCCATGTCACTCCAGAGTTACTACAGATCCTATATCCTGCCTTTAAAAACACCAGAAGCCTCAAGTGAGAACTTTTCTGTTTAATAAGTAGAGCAAACTATTTGTGTTTTATATGGGATATTAATTTGGGATGTACAGTGTACATAATAACAGTGTTAATTAAACCCCATGTTTAATAACACCTTTGAGTGAGACAGTGATTTTCCTTGATAATTGCTTGTGTTTGCACAAAAAAATATAAAACAGTGGTTCTCAAAGTGAAGACCAGGAATTGTTACAGGTCCATGAAGTGTAACCGGGGTGTTTTTTTTTTTTTTTTTTTTTTTAAGGACCAACCAACTCTTATCAAAGCTATACTTTTTATTGAAATCATAGAGTTAATAGTCTATATTAATGGACACTTTCCTAGTGGACCAATTGGTTGTAATCCAGTCCAAACTATATTCTAACTCCAGTCCTGGAGAACCATTGGCCTGCACATTATAGCACTTTCTCAGCTCCCAACTTAATTCCACCATTTCTTAATTGAAGTGGGTGTGTTAGAGCAGGGAAACTACTGAAATATGCAGGGCAATGGTCCTCCAGGAATAAGATTGAGAGATATTGTCATAATCTAATAATCCAAACAATCCATCAATAAAAAAAAACACGTTTAAGGGGGTTCCATGTAATATAATTTATAGTTAAAGGGGACCCTGGATTCCAAAACCTTGACAACCCCTGCTGTGAGATATAGGAATCCTATTTAAGTATAGCTTGAGAAAAGTATGAATTAACTGTTTAAATAATTAATAGCACAATTCATTGGTGACTCGATGACTAATGAATGACTTTCTACACTTAATTTTACCCAAAAGGATCATCTCGCATAGGGAATATCAGTGCACTAGCTTACTGACAACATGGTTTTAGTTTTCTCTATTAGTAGACAAACTAATGGCGTGTGTGTGTGTGTGTGTGTGTGTGTGTGTGTGTGTGTGTGTGTGTGTGTGTGTGTGTGTGTGTGTGTGTTTTAATACCTGTGTGCTTTTTTATATTGTCTTCAGTCTGCAGTTTAACGAACTGGATCCTGAATCCTGCATGTTGCTGCGAGATCTGCTTCTCAAATCCAACTGTAAAATTAAATCATTACAGTAAGATTTCACTGCACTTTTTTTTTTGCATTATTTGTTCAAGAGGTAGGTCACTAACCTCAAAAAGAAAAGAAAACAACTGCTTGAATGATTCCAGTACAAAGGATATAAACAATTAAATTGCCTTCGCTGTTTCATAAGTGTAGTCATAGTTCACTAGATTTTTTTATTATTATTATTATTTTATATAATGTAAAGTTTGATCTAATGAATCTCTGTCTGCAGGTTATGTGATAACTCCTTGTTGGACAGAGGAATCAGCTACCTTCTGGAAGCTCTGTCTGGTAACCAGTCTTTACAGAAGCTGTCTCTGATGCATACCGGTCTTGGAGATAGTGCTGCGTCCGAGATAGCTGCAAAGCTGGCCTTGCATGGTGGGTTACAGGAGCTAAATGTGGCCTACAATAACATTGGAGATGCTGCGGCACTTGAACTGGTTGACGCTTGCAGAGAGCACCCTACTATTCACACATTGCAGTGAGTATGACTAATATAGGATTTCACCCTTTGGTTTTAACGACATACATTTTATGCATACAAAGATCTAATCACTTATAGTATGTTAAAATGGTAGGTTTACTTGTGTGTAAACAGTTGACTAAGGGCAGAGTGGTTGAGATCGGAAGGTCTTCCTTTCTTCCTTACTTTCTAAATCGAAGGCCCTTATTCCTCAACTGATGTACATCATATATTGAGATAAATGTATGTAAGCATGTGAGGTCTAGAGGAGTGATGTGAGAGAAGGAGAAACAGGAAGGAGAGAGGCGAGAGACCAGGCGACACACGAACAAGACACTGGAAAAGGTGTGAAAATGAGTGACAGCAGTAAAATTTGGATGCATTTCATTCAAAATTGTTGATAAAGGTTATAAATAAAATACAAACAATCAGAGATTGGACGGGTCTTTGTTTTTGTACTTTATCATTTATTTTTTGTAGCACTCTGATGAGTATAATAAGACATAGAAATGATAACATACATTGTATCATATGTTTTTTTTTATTAGACACAAAAATTAACTTTATTATTGATAATAAATTAATTTAAGCAACAAAAAATATGAGGAGCCACTTGGGAGCTAATAGAGCCGCCTCCTTTTAGTGAGACAAGCCAAAACAACTGACTCTGTAAAAAGAGCGGGAATTCCCGTCACTCGTCTAGAGGTCTTGGACTGCTCGTTTTATCCACCAGATGGCGCCACGGTGGCACTCAAAGCCTAGATTATCCAATTAATGATCACTCAGGCACACAAACCTGATTTCCATAACTAACCTAAGAAGCCTGTCATAATTTGTCCAGCTTCACTCAGTCCTGAGTAAGTCATACTATGCAAAGCCTGTGCTTTTTGTGGATTGTTTGGAATTATGTTTTTGCTTTGTTCATGTCTCTGAATTTGTTTATGCCTTTGAATTTTTTGCTGTTTTTATCATTACTTTAACTCCTTAATGTTTTTCTTTCAGGCTGTTTAATAATAAAAATATATATATATATTTTTTTTTTTTCCCGGCTGATACAATTTTTAAGTTTTTATTTCTGTCGTGTGGTCTGGATTTATAGTGGCCACTCAGTGCTGTAACACTCCCTTCAGCATGGGAAGTCCTGGGTTTGATCGCCAGTGTGGGTGACACCCTAACAAAGTCCATCTGGATAAGGGCCTCTGAGAAATGTTGTAAATGGAACTTTATCACTTTTAATAAGGAACTGCAATCCATAGAGTAATAATAATAGTGATGATTATAATAATAATTATTATATTTATATTTAAACCTTTTGATTAGATTTTTGTATTATTCAGAGTCTCAACACATCATGAGTTTACATTATTTCCACTCACTTCCATGCAAAAAAAAAAAAAAAAAAGATCTCTTATGCAGATCACTTTTTTTTCATTTGGATTCGGGTCAGGGCTCTCTGTATGTACACGATTACTTTTTTTTAAATCTCAATGTTCTGCCTTATATGATTAGTTGATTTCTGAACACAGACATAGTTCATACTATACAAGAATCTCTTCATTTATGTTTCCATTGATTGTTTCCCTTTTTTACACCACACATTCATCCATGTTAACAGTAGTGTGTGATTTTTTTTTTCCACTATTATACATCTTTTAAATTATTGTTAGAGGTTAATATTCATAGGTAAGCTGAACAACGTATTTTCCTCTTGGCATCTTTCTAGCTTGTATTTAAACCAGCTAACTGACATGGGGAAACAGTCGCTGCATGTCCGTGGTGTCCCGAAGGAAAAAGGTGGGAGGAAAGTGAAGGTGCTGGCTTCAGTGACCGAGGGCTCCGACATCTCTGAGGATTGGCATCCCATTCTGAGCATCATAGGGAACAACTCTTTATCCTGGGAAAGGCAGCGCGTACGTGAACAGCTTCTGGTCTTCCTGAAGGATCTGGAGTGGGGCCGTGAACAACACTCAAGCTTCTGGAAGAAGTTGCACTTCCACAAAGTGGAGCGTAAGGTTAAGCAGACTCTGCGCATGCTGGAAAAAGGAAGCACTGCTAATTGATGGAACTGTTTTATTACGCAGAGCTGAACAAATATCTGTACATCTGGTCTTCCTTCTTTGCACTGATAGTTTGCATTAATAGATTTGTGGAAACTTTTAAATAGGTACTTGAACCCAAAGCTCAGGTGCACACATATATGTCCAAAAGTATGTGGACACCTCACCAATCATATGTGCTTGTTAAACATTTCTTTTAACACATAATCTAGATGAATGACTCCTTTGCCATAATAATAAAATTCACTGTTCTGGGAAGGCATTCCACTAGATTTTTCGAGTGCTGCATTTTGGGGAATTGCTGTTATTCTGCCACAAGCGCATTAGCGCAGTGATGCTGGGCGAGGAGGTCTGTGGTACCGCTTGTGTTCAGGTTTATTCCAAATTCTTCAGGGGGGTTGATGTCAGAGCTCGGTAAAGGCAGCATGAGTTCTTCTACCCCGAACTTATCCAACCGTGTCTGCATGACCCTAGCTGTGTGCACTTAAAGACATTTTACACAATTCTGAATGTGCAATACTAATGTTTCAGCTCACCAAGGCGTGTCGGACAGCGCCAACTTTGTGTCAACAGTTTGTGGGGTCCTACATATACGTGTCATGTTCTGGTGTCCACATACTTTTGGCCATATTGTGTATGAGAATTGCTGTTACATGTTTATGTTTCATACAGTATATGTGGAGAAAACTGATATATTTGCTTGTGTTGATGCTGTAGTTTTGTTTCTAAATGCTTTTGGTTCATGACCAAAAAATTGAAACTTTTATTGGTAGAAAATGTTACCGTGAAATAAATCATGTACCAAGCAGTGCTTCCTAATAGGTCAGAGAGTTATAATAGGAAAAAGCATGTTTTATCATGAAATGGAATTCAATTTAATGTCAGAGCTGTTAATTAGTTATTGTGCCTTAAAATTGAAGAATCAGCGATTTCAGTACTAACAATGGTATTCAAATGTTAAACCCAAACATGTGCCTTTAACGACAGGTAATACCGGAAATTCCTGCGAAACAACAAAAATAAATAAGCTAACTGTCTAAGAAAAACGTATTCTTTTTTTTTCTTTTTTCTTTTTTTTTTTTTTTTTTAAGGCACGTGGGTGGCATACATGTTTATTTTATATACAAGGGGTGTTCAAGTCAAACCGGGACTTGTGATGAGATTTCACTTGAATGAAGGCACAAGACAGATCAACATTTACAAGAGACTTCAAGCACAGAACAGTGATGAGCCTCTTGGGTGCAGAAAAAATTTGAATGTTGCAAATGTTTTAAAGAAGGCACTGCGTGTGTCAGTGATGATCCCGACTGAGGTGGCTCGGCACCCACTGCAGTCGTTCCTGTGAACATTCGGCGAGTGTAACACCTGATCCTTGAAAATCTACATATAACTTGTGGAAGAGACCACATACAGAAATTTGGTGACTTACACGCAGGTTTTTATACACTGACCCCATACGGTTACCTCATAGTTACTTGGGGGGGGGTAGAAACCGCGAGGTGTCACAGACGGTGCGTGTACATTGAGTTCCACTTATTTTAGCTTCACAGTTGTCACATCCTCGACCATTTAAGGAGTTCCTGGGAGGCCAGTGTTCCAAACATGAAGCAGGCAGTCTGATCATTTCTTCAGCATACTGGGTAGACTCTCTAACCTTGAAGGTATCCAAGCGCTGGTGAATGCCAGGATAAGTGCATGAGTATGAAGAAATAAAGGTCATTTTTCCTGCATTCTGTTATTCTGCAAAAAAAAAAAGAAATAGAAAACAGCCTGTTAGTTATCAAAAACATAATATTTTACCGTAATCTTTTAGATTCTTGAGCCTAGGCAACACTAGGTAATAAAAACACTGGGGTTTATTGATGACTGACCATGGCTCTCATAAACCACTCATAAACCACAGCTTAAATATTAAACCTGAGTGGGTTAATGTGAAGGAGAAAGGAGGAGTTCAGTCAACTGAACAGCCTTTGTGCTTCAGGTGTGCACCTTGAACCCTTTCACTGCCTGCAATCCCATCATCCAGTCAGGACACAAACAAGCACCGCCATGAGATACAGCACAGGTAAACATAACCTGGATTACTTTGTTATTCATTTTTATTCATTATTATTAAGATTTGTGATTTGATCTTTGTATTGTCAACAGAAAAAAAAAACGTATTTTTATCCCACCCAATCGACAAGTAAGGATTTTGTGAGTGCTTCACTGTGCAACTAATACTTCTGATAGACGTTGTGATGGTGTCGTATACTTTAGTTAATATCATTTATTAACTTAAATACAGGCATTTGTTTATGTGTGTTTAGCAATGCTGTATGGAACATTATCTGTAGCTTAACATTTAAAGTAGGACATTATAGGCGGGGGGCCTGGAGCCTATCCCAGGAGGTTTAGGGTACGAGGCGGGGTACACCCTGGAAAGGGTGCCAATCCATCGCAGGACACACACACACACACTTCAGGCAATTTGGGAATCTGCAGGTCTTTGGACCAGAGACACAGAGACGAGAATCGAGCCTGGCCGGGACTCAAACCCGGACCCTGGAGGTGCAAGGCGACAGTGCAAACCACTACACCACTGTTCCGCCTATATAAAATCTATACAATTATATATTCATCGATTCTCAATGTTTTGAGAAACTTGCCTGTATTAAGTTGTTTAGTTCTAAAAAGTTTCGTTTCAACTTGTAGTGTTTTGCCTTAAATAATATCATTGTCAAAGCAAATAAAGGAAATAAAAGTGGATTTATTTCAGCTAAGATTGCTGGTACCGACCATGGCAAAGAGTTCTTGAAGATTCCTCCAGAGCTGTCTGCTTACATAACAGAAGTGAAGGTTAATAGTGAAAGCATTATCAAGGAAATCAAGAGTTTATAACATGACAAACCATGACTGATGATTCATATTTGAATCCTTGTTTTCAGTAAGGCTGCAATATTAAAGAGTAATTTCAAAGTGATTTATAGATTCTCATGTTTTTTTTT
>JAAGKR010000463.1:0-77998 GCA_011419295.1 Clarias macrocephalus | reverse complement strand
CTTGAAGGTATCCAAGCGCTGGTGAATGCCAGGATAAGTGCATGAGTATGAAGAAATAAAGGTCATTTTTCCTGCATTCTGTTATTCTGCAAAAAAAAGAAATAGAAAACAGCCTGTTAGTTATCAAAAACATAATATTTTACCGTAATCTTTTAGATTCTTGAGCCTAGGCAACACTAGGTAATAAAAACACTGGGGTTTATTGATGACTGACCATGGCTCTCATAAACCACTCATAAACCACAGCTTAAATATTAAACCTGAGTGGGTTAATGTGAAGGAGAAAGGAGGAGTTCAGTCAACTGAACAGCCTTTGTGCTTCAGGTGTGCACCTTGAACCCTTTCACTGCCTGCAATCCCATCATCCAGTCAGGACACAAACAAGCACCGCCATGAGATACAGCACAGGTAAACATAACCTGGATTACTTTGTTATTCATTTTTATTCATTATTATTAAGATTTGTGATTTGATCTTTGTATTGTCAACAGAAAAAAAAACGTATTTTTAGCCCACCCAATCGACAAGTAAGGATTTTGTGAGTGTGCAACTGTGCAACTAATACTTCTGATAGACGTTGTGATGGTGTCGTATACTTTAGTTAATATCATTTATTAACTTACATACAGGCATTTGTTTATGTGTGTTTAGCAATGCTGTATGGAACATTATCTGTAGCTTAACATTTAAAGTAGGACATTATAGATTAATAGGGAAATTAAATAAAAATTTTGGTAACAGATTCTCTGATGTCTAATAATTGTGCATTGATTAAAATTTTCCCATACCCATTTGCTTATATAAATAAATATGTATACTTTATTTTTTAAAAAGTAAAAAAAATCTTTGCACTATTTTAGAAGCATACACTTCAGATAAAGATGTTTATAGTGCAGATTGTGGACATGGTATTTATTGGTTAATCAAGAAAATACCATATGAATGTATAAAATGAATGTATACAATATGCTATATAAAATCTCACTCACTCATCATCATCTATACCGCTTAATCCTGTATTCAGGGTCGCGGGGGGCCTGGAGCCTATCCCAGGAGGTTTAGGGTACGAGGCGGGGTACACCCTGGAAAGGGTGCCAATCCATCGCAGGACACACACACACACACACACACACACACACACACACACACACACACACACACACACACACACACACACACACATTTCAGGCAATTTGGGAATCTGCAGGTCTTTGGACCAAGCACGGGGAGAACGTGCACACAGAGACGAGAATCGAGCCTGGCCGGGACTCAAACCCGGACCCTGGAGGTGCAAGGCGACAGTGTAAACCACTACACCACTGTTCCGCCTATATAGAATCTATACAATTATATATTCATCGATTCTCAATGTTTTGAGAAACTTGCCTGTATTAAGTTGTTTAGTTCTAAAAAGTTTCGTTTCAACTTGTAGTGTTTTGCCTTAAATAATATCATTGTCAAAGCAAATAAAGGAAATAAAAGTGGATTTATTTCAGCTAAGATTGCTGGTACCGACCATGGCAAAGAGTTCTTGAAGATTCCTCCAGAGCTGTCTGCTTACATAACAGAAGTGAAGGTTAATAGTGAAAGCATTATCAAGGAAATCAAGAGTTTATAACATGACAAACCATGACTGATGATTCATATTTGAATCCTTGTTTTCAGTAAGGCTGCAATATTAAAGAGTAATTTCAAAGTGATTTATAGATTCTCATGTTTTTTTTTCCATATTTATATTGGAGCTATAATAATGAAAGTAAATCAGTTCAAGTTAATATTAAACCTCAGTTACTCCTCAGTAACAAAATTAGTTTAAAGACTAAAAATAGATAGTGCAAAGTCTTGATAGGATTGAGTTATATTCACATTTTTTTTTACAGAACCAGAAGATGCAACAGACGTGCCAAAGTAAGTTTCTCCATCAGTGCATCAATTTTACGTGACCAATTATTTTATGAATGCGTCTTGTTGTAATGATTATACTGTACTGTACATCACCCTTGTTTTTATTTATTCCATATTTAAATGTCTAAGGAAGTTCACGTTTAACCCAAAAGAAGGGATTGACAATCCAGCACTGATGATCTCAGACGACCCAGGTACAGTAGATGGCATGAAAAGCATTATGAGAGCAAGATCCTAAAAGAACGTATATAACCTATAATACAACAGTATCTGCAAAGAAACAAATCTGTCTCCAGAGCCGGACTTATGTCCGCGGTTATGCCTGCTGAAGCGAGAGCACGGCCAAGGCTTTGGCTTCAACCTGAGGAAAGAGAGTGGTTGCAGGGGCCATGTTGTGCAAGAAGTTGCCCCATGGAGTGCAGCAGAGCGCAGTGGCCTGAGAGATGGAGACCGTATCCTAGAGGTCAATGAAGACTTTGTGGACAACAAAGAACATTCAAAGGTAAAGACATAAAACATTTCTAACATTTCCTTATTACTGCATCCTACACATGGATGGCATGGTGTCATAGAGGTCAACACTGTGGCCTCACACCTCCAGTGTCACGGGTGTGTAGTTTGCATTTTCTCTCCATCCTTGGTGGGGTTTCTCTGGGTACACCGGTTTCCACCCACAATCCAAAAACATGCAGAGTAGGCCAATTGTATATATTTGCAAAATATATAGTCAGGTGCATGAATATAGCTTCAACTATGATGAATAAAATAAATAAAGTAAATAATGACTTTTTAACCTGGCATAACAGTCAGGTTTTCCACTTAACTTACCTCAAATATCAAAGAACAAATGCTTCTTATCTTACTCACAAATTTTCAGCTGTTGTTTTTTTATCATCCATTCATTCATTTTCTATACCAGTTATGCAGCCTATCACAAGGGACTTAGGGCACAAGGTGTGGTGTAACCTGGATGAGGTGCCAACCCATAACAGGGCAAAAGCACACACACTCACAAAAATAATACACTCTGGGCAATCTGGAAATTCCAATCAGCAGAGACCACATACACTATACTGACAAATGTATTTGGCCAAACCAGTTATTTATTGAATTCAGGTGTTTCAATCAGGCCCCTTATCACCAGTGAAAGTCAATACTAATGTTTTAGCATACCAAGACGTCTGGACAATGTTATGCTTCCAACTTTGTGGCAACAGTTTGGGGAAGGCCCTTTTCTACCCCAGCATGACTGAGTGCCCCAGTGCACAGAGCAATGACTATATAGAGATGCTTCAGTGAGTTCTGTGAAGAACAAGGATTGACTGGCAGAGAGCCCTTGGGATGAATTGGAACGGAGATTACGAGCCAGGCCTTCTCGCCCCATATCAGTGCCTGACCTTATAAATGTTCTACAGAATGAATTGGCACGAATTTCTACAGAAATTCTTGAAATGAAGAATGGAAGCTGTTATAGCTGCAAAAGGGGGACCAACTCCACATTGAAGTATATGTATTTGGATACAATTTCATTGCAGGTTTGGCGAATACTTTTGTCCATATTGTGTATCTTTGGACTGCGTAAGAAAATCTGGAGGAAACCCACCAAGCATTGGGAGAACATGCAAATTCCAAGCACAAAGAAAAATGCACTGGTCTTATCAGAGGTCCAAAGTGGTAGACGTTTTAGCTTAAAGAGTCAACTCATTATTCATGATTCAAATGAATTTTTGTGTGCTGGTTTGCTATATTCAACTTTTGTTGTCTCTCTTTAAGGTGGTGCTGAAGGTGCAAGCATCTGGTTTACATCTGTGTCTGTTGGTCTTGAGTGCTGCAGAGTATGAAACAGCTGTGTGTAACGGAACAGACCTTATGGCTCTGTCCAGGGCTCATCGGGGTGAAGGCTGCACACGTCCTCGTTTGTGCCACATCAACAGAGAGCCTGGTATTGGCCTGGGACTCAGCATCATCCCCATTGAAGGTATTGTATTTTATTCGTACATGTGGAGCAATAAAACTATATTGATCTAATCTGTCAGAGAGTATCCAGGTTAAGAATGTTTCTTATGTGTGCAGGTGAGAGAGGAAAGTATTATCTAAGCCCAGCGAGTGAGGGTCCAGCACAGAGGGCAGGAGTTCAGGCAGGAGATCATCTGCTCTGGATCAATGGTGTCATGGTGTCAAAACTTACACATTCTGCACTGGTGAAAATGGTTGGTTGGCCTGGTAGTGATCAAAACGTTTGCAAATTCCTGCTGTCTGTTCTAAAGCCTGCTGTTTTTTTTTTCTTCAGTTTAAAAAATGTGGCGAATATGTGACCATTTTGGTGCTAGACCCCAGAAGTGAAGAGAGCTATATACGCCGAAGGTTGACCATTCTTCCTGAGTTTGCCAGTACTCATAACCTGCCTTACAAGACAAAAACCCTACACCTTACCCAGGGACCACAAGGCTACGGCTTCCTGTTACGTCAAGAAAAGTTGACTAAAGGACAAATTGGTGAGAAAAATTCTTGAGTCGAGAATTCTTACAAAAGTATCACAAATGATTGCTTCATTTGTTTATCCTGGTCATTATGATGCGATAATGCCCCAAAAAAATTAAAGCATGGCCGTTTTTTGTGGATTTTGAAATGTTTCTTTTTATTTAGACCCAAGATGGTTTCAACCCTAACAACAATAGATTAAATAAGCTTCATTCTCATGTATGCAATTCAGGATTCTTTACATTGAGAAGCTGATGCTTAATTTTAAAGCATATGTTTGTTTGCCTATGGATACAGATTTTTGAGCCACCATGTACTATATACTGTATATATATATTCTCCCTAATTTAGTCGTGTTCAATTCCTCCCCGTCACTAGGGGGCGCTCCCACATTAAGGCTACTACTACCACTCAGCCAGGAGGGTCGAAGACTATCACGTGTTTCCTCCGAACCACTTGACGCCAGCCGATCGCATCTTTTAACACAGCGTAACACACTCGGAGGACAGCGCTATCCGCTCCTTTCGCTCGCGCGAGCTCACAGACGCCCCTGATTGGCTGTAGAGCCGTGATTAATGTGGGAGCACTAAGTACCTCTCATTCCTCCCCTCTGAGAGAGCTCGGCCAATCAGCTCTCTCTAGACCTCCGGTTGCGAGAGGTTACAGCATCACCCGGGAATCGGACTGGCAATCTCCGGATGATAGGGCGAGCGCTTTACCACTGCGCCACTTTTTTTGGAAATTGCAATACAGTGTAAAAGGACATTCAATACATTAATGTGCTTTCAAAGTTTGACCACAGTTTCTTTTACGCTAATTCAAGCGTGATAGGGATTCTTCATGCAAGTCATATAGAAAGTATTGAAATCACTAATCTTTTCCTATCTTTAATGTTTGTATCCTTTGATACAAATCAGTTCATCCGTTCATCTCCAGAAGTTATTTTATCCTGTTCAGGGTTGCAATGAATCCGGAGCTTACCCTTGAAACACAGGGCGTGAGGTCAGGATGCACTCTGGATGGCATGCCCTTTGTTCCGGTGTGAATTGACTCTCAAAGTGATGAAGTGTGTGTTATGTGTTTTGGCTCCCTATAGCTCACCTGCTGAGAGAGGTGGACCCGTGCAGTCCAGCTGAGGCAGCAGGGATGGAGGATGGGGATCTGCTGTTGGCAGTCAATGGAGAGCAGGTGGAGAATTTGGAGCATGAGGACATAGTCAGCAGAATACGACAAAGTGGTCAGCAGGTCACGTTCACTACCATCTCTATTCAGGGCAGAGACTACTATACACAGGTATCAGTATCCGTATTCACTTATATATACACTGCCTGGTCAAAAAAAAAAGGTCGCCATTTCAGAAGGGTCCACTTATTGGGCTGCGTCAAGCAAAGAGAACATTTAAGAAGATTCAGAGTTACTGGAAATGGGTTAAGAACCCTTAAAGACATTATTAAATCCTGGTATTCAATTTACAATTGACATTGTCGCAAAGCAGCTTTACACAATCAAAATTTGCATGAAATGCGAATGTGTATGAATTAAAATGATAAGATTGTCCCTGATCAGCAAGCCAAGGATGAGAGCGACAGTGACAAGGAGAAAGTGGCTTGGAGGAAACCTTGAGAGGAACCAGACTCAACAGGGAACCCATCCTCATTTTCATTTTTACACATGAACTGGCCACCACATTGTGTGCTGTAATCAAACTAAAGAGCACTTAATGAAATCTTGAAGTGTATGACTTGGCCAGGCAGTGTAGTCTTACAGGATTTGGTGCAAAATGTAAAGTTATACAAATAATATCAGTTTAGTAGGACATGAATTATTGTGCTCTTCTCCTGGGATCTTTGGGGAGACGTTGAGATGTTGCTTGGGGACTTAAAATGGCAGATGTATGCACACCTATTTTAATTACAAATTAAACCCTGAAACACATTAAGTATGTCTATAATAAGTGATGTTTGTGGAATAAAAGCAGTAATTTCCTGGCCGTGTGGTTCACAGCTTGGCCTTTCCCCACTGTTGTTTTATGAAGAATACATTCCACAAAGAGAGCGTTTCCCCACAAACACACCTCAGTCTAACAACCTGCCATGTCCCCGACTGTGCACCCTTCACAGAGAGGCCACTGGATTCGGCTTCAAGCTGGCTTGCAGTCAGGATGAGTGTAGGCTCTACGTTGGCCAGGTTCTTATCTGTTTTCTTGGCATTTTATCCATAATGTTTCATTTCACAAAGCGTTTGAAGCTCATTCAGGTTCTCTATGCTAGGTGGAAGCTGAGCGTGCTGGAGAGAGGGCGGGGCTGCGAGAGGGGGATGTGATTGTGGAAGTGAATGGGCAGAATGTGGAGCATGAGCATTTTGAGGAGGTGATCACACTGATTAAGAAGGGAGGCACTCCACTCATCCTGCTCGTGGTTGACAAGGATGGGTTTGAGAAACTCAGAACAAGTGGCGTACCGATCACTTCGGATGTAAGCGTGAACAGCACACAGGTGAGAAAACGGTTTTGTTGAGTAATCTCACAAGAAGCTGACTGATTTGGTTGTAATATCTAAGATCACAACTGATAAAACACCAAGATTCTTCATGCATACAGTACTGTGCAAACGTCACGAGCCAACCCCCATTTCTTCATATTTTGCTTCTATATGCTTCCTGATTTTTGATCAATTTTTCACCAAATGTATGGCTTTCATTTTCAATCCAGTCCTTGTACCTGAGCAATTACAAAGGATTTTTTTTCTTTGTTAAGCCACACAGTTATTTATAAATCATTCACCCGCTCATCGTCTGTACCGCTTTATCCTGTATTCAGGGTCGCGGGGGGCCTGGAGCTTAGAGCGCAAGGCGGGGTACACCCTGGACAGGGTGCCAACGCATCGCAGGGCACACACACACATGCACTCACTCACACACACACTACGGGCAATTTGGGAACGCCAATTAACCTAATCTGCCTGTCTTTGGACTGTGGGAGGAAACCGGAGTACCCGGAGGAAACCCACCGAGCACGGGGAGAACATGCAAACTCCATGCACACAGAGACGGGAATCAAACCCGGACAATGCTAACCACTGTACCACCGTGTCGCCTACTTATGAATCATTCAAGCATAAAAAGCATCTAACGTAATGCATGAAGCAGTGAGAAACAGGTGCAGGTGCAGATGATGACAGATAATCAGGCCGGTGATTAGTATACTGCGGATGCTGACGCTGATGCTGAATGGTTGGAAAAGACGAGAGGGAAAATGAGGTTGCCGATGAGGTTGTTATATAAACAATCGTAATCTGTAGGCACTTTACGGCCTGTGACATTAAAACTTGTGTTCCCATTTCTTTAATATGATTTACATAATTATTTAATGTTTAATTTCAATAAATTTAATGTAATATGTAAAAAAAAAAAAAAAAAAGGGTGACCAGACTTTTGCACAATTCTGTAGTTTAGTTTCAGCAAATATTAGCTTCTCTAAGTTATTTAATAAACTATAAGCACTTTTGGATGAGCCAAAGAGAATGAGTTTTCTATTATTTAGGTAATAATTAACTTTATTTAAAAAAGGTTTACTCATTAAGATGCAGTAGTGAGATATAATCATATAATACGTGAGATAGTATCATTAATAGATGATTAACAGTAGATAGTATCAACAAAATAGATGATGATTTCCAATAATGTTTGATAAAACCATATGCCTTCATATACAGAGTGTCTGAAAAGGCAGAAACCAATGACAATTTCTTGAGTAAAATCTATTCAAACATGACAGAACCAATGAGAAAATGCTTCCTGTAAACGTGAAAATGTAAATCATACTGTATCTTGTAAATAAAAACAATAAAACTCCAAGACTATATATTGCTTTGCTCTCATTGGCTCCTGACTTTTCAGACTCCCTGTACTGTAGAGGGACACCACATTCAATGGTAGCAACAGATGAATAGATGAACATTACATTACATTACTTTCTTTATCTTTGTCTTATGTGTGCAATGCTTTTCTTGCAGGTTTCAGATTCAACACAAGACAAATTTGTATGAAGGGTTGTGAACTGACTGCAGTTAAATGCACTGGTTCTCTAAAAATAGATTGAAACCACTAAATGGCATATGTATGTAGCTCCTATAGTTGGAAGATAAAAGGGTTGCCTTAATGCATCAAATATAATACATTCATTACAATATTTATTATGAATACACTGCCTGGTCCAAAAAGATACTGGCATTTAAGAAAGGAAAATTACTGGAATTGGGTTAAGAATTGACCAACACATGGGAGGATAGTGCTACACTGCGAACTTCACAAAAGAAATGTGATCAGGAAAAAATACTGAATGCCCCTGATCAGAGATCACTTAAATAACAGTAGAAATCACAGCTATGTTTAATAGTGATAATAAGAGAATTTCCACACACACACACACACACACACACACACACACACACACACAGATGAGAATTTACAGATTGTTGTTAGTCTTTCAGCTGCTCCGGGCAAGGGGGCACCACATACAAGCTTGGCACAAGTTTTACACTGGATGCCCTCAATGACACAACCCTCCCATTTCATCCGGGCTTGGGACCGGCACTGGCTCCTGAGGTTTGGGCACTGGCTGGGATTCGAACCCGGGCCTTCCGCATGGTAGGCGAAACACCTACCACTGAGCCACCAGTGTCTGATGAGAATTGACAGAATTGGGAGAAAAATAGCTGTGTGGCCATATAAGAAAACCACGTGTTAGTGAATCTAAACAGAAAAACATTTTTAATCCATGTGTGAGAAAGTTTCTTATGTTCCCACACCCACTCTTTCACAATTTCGGTCCTGGAATATGCCTTTGCCATCAGGAAAGAAAAACTCTATTATTGTGATAATCTGGTCATTCAGTACATTCAGGTCGTCAGCTAACTTCATTTTACTGCCATATTTAGCTAGGCAGCATAAAGAATGGACACCCATCATGAACAGTGACCACTGTACAAGCCTCTGGATCTACGGTTGCTTCAGTTGGTCAGCTCTAGACTCAGCAACGTTATGTGGCAATAAAAGGAAGTCAGCTGATGACCTAAATGACCTGATTATCACAATAATAGAGTTTTTCTTCCCTGATGGCATAGGCATATTCCAGGACCCAAATTGTGAAAGAGTGGGAGTGGATGTGGGAGCATAAGGAACTTTTTCACACATGAATTGGTTACAGCATTAATCAAAAAACTAAATGTAGTTAAACAAAGTCTTAGAAAATTAAATGAAAAATTAGAAAAAAAAAAAATTTGTGCCCAAATTTGTGCCCAGGCAGTGTATGTTATTAATTTATAAATATGACTAATGTATACAATTAAGACGGATTCATTGAGACACAAACATGGCTGTGCTTGATTTTTATTTTGTAAAAAGCTCTAGAATACACAATTTTTTATTGTTAATATACAAAATGATGATAATGAATCAGTTTCTGTTATACTGTATTTAAATGTAAATCTCTTGTACTACATTAAAAGTTAATAAAAATGTAAATAGTGTTTTTTTTTTAAATGTATATAAAGCAAATTACCCAAATAATGTTTAGATTCACA
The DNA here is from genome assembly GCA_011419295.1 of Clarias macrocephalus. Taxonomy (NCBI): domain Eukaryota; kingdom Metazoa; phylum Chordata; class Actinopteri; order Siluriformes; family Clariidae; genus Clarias; species Clarias macrocephalus. Next base: position 68,030 of record JAAGKR010000463.1, on the reverse strand, counting down.
TATGCATATTGTACATTAAACAAATATTTTGGTTCAAAGTGTTTCAGTTTTCATTTTCACATGGTGTCCTTCGTTGTTTCTTCTTTGTTTATTGCTCTGTGGGTTTAAAAAGGTTTTTGTTTGTTTTTAAAGAGTTATAAAAGTTATACATTTTCATGTACTGTACAAATGCAACACAAAAATACACTTGATAGCTTTATTGAATTTATTTTTTTTTACTAACCATATCTGCTTCTGTTGTCCGGGTCTTAAAGGCCCCCTTCAATTTCTGTAAATGCCCCAAAGTTTATTCATAATATTAACAATATTTAGTCTGAGTAATATTATATATCAATGTAAACAACTGAACATAAAAAAAAATCATGTTGCATTAAATCATACGTATGTATTCAATTAAAATATATCTAAAATGTAATTAGTAAATCAGATTAATACCTGTGAGAATGTGACCAATTTCTTCAGTGACCCTTTCAGCATCCTGCATACTGAAACACATGGGAGGTTTAAATTTGATGACGTTCTCCCCTGGTCCATCTGTGCTCAGGAATATATGTTTCTCTTTCATCCTGGAAAAACAGAGAGACAACAAAGGCTTTTAGATCAAGGTCACTTTTAAGTGAACATTACTAATGTTAAGAGCGTCTTTGTCTTGATGGTTCTCACCTCCTAACGAGCAGTGCTGCTTCGTCCGTTGCTGGGGTTAAAACTGCTCGGTCTTTAACCAGTTCAAGGCCCACAAAGAGACCTACACCACTGCAGAGGACATGGGGGCATTTGTAATAAATAAATAAATAAATAAATAAAAAGGTTTTGTCAAATAGAATAACAATGTCTTCTTGTTTAAGAGGGTGGCCAGGATAGAGACAATGCATATATTTATTAATAAGCATTAGCTGAGCAGACATTTTGCACACATTCATAAAAATGACTATGTATGATACTGTAAGTGGGGATGTGCTGTTGTTGTTGATCTTTCGGCTGCTCCCACTGAGGGGGTCGCCACAGCGGACTGTACAATCCGCACAAGAACTTGGCACTGGTTTTATGCCGGATGCCCTTCTCGGCGCAACCCTCTCATTTTATCCGAGCTACGGACTGGCACTGCATCCAGTGGCTGGGGTTGGGTGGGAATTGAACTCAGGCCTTCAGCAATGGCTGGCGAGAAAACGAATCTCTTACACGAACGAATAGCTTACAAACTGGCATCTGTCTAGAGGAGGCCTTCGGCTACAATTCAAGGACAGGTTCAGGGGCATTAGTCAAAGAAGCAGCCAAGAGGCCCAGGGTAACTCTGAAAAAGTTGAATAGATCCACAGGCCAGGTTGGAGAAGCTGGTTTCAGGACAACCATAGCCTGGGCACCCCAAAATGCTGGGAGTTACTCAAGAGTTAAGAAAAGAAAGACATTAGCTCTTTGGAGGTGGCCATAATGCATGTTCAAGACTCACCGAACATGTAGGAAATGTGTTGTCTAGTCGATAAAACAACTATTAAGTTTTGTGGTATGGACACAAAGTGCTACGTTTGGCGTAATCCTTTCAAGTGGTCATAAACCCCAGGAACATCATCCTGGTTCAGCAGCGACTTGAAAACTGGGCAGGGCTGATGGCAAGATGGATACAGCCAAATAAAAGACAACCCTAGGAGAAACCCTAATCAAATGGGCAAGAGTTATGCCAGCTGTTGTATATGTCATGTAGACAATAATGCACTGCGATAGTGTATCTCCACAAACAAACAAAAAACCATCTCAGTGATGGAAGTAGTGGTTCCTGTATATAGACTTACCGCACATCTCCGATAATTGGGTGTGTGGCCTGGAGCTCTCGAAGGAGCTTCATTAAATGATTTCCAACACGTACTGCGTTGCTCCTCAGGTCCTCTTTCTCTATCACGTCTAGAACTGCAAGGCCAATTGCACAGGACACTGGGTTTCCACCAAACTGCATTGAAAACAGAGTGAAACATAATATATACAATATAATACAAAGTAGGGCTCTGGCAACTTGCTTGTTGAAACTTCTGCTCAATTTCCAGAGTAATATGAGATGAAACAATGAAACTTGAGGTGGGTAATGATGAAACAATAACAGATTCTCACAGTGTTGAAATATTCGACTCTGTTGTCTGTAAAAGCACCAGCAATCTCCTCTGTGGTAACCACACATGCCAGTGGATGCCCATTGCCCATTGGTTTGCCCAAAGTTACAATGTCAGGGCAGAAGTCTTCACCTTGGAGCTGAAAAGCCCAGAAGTGGCTTCCCACACGGCCAAAGCCGGTCTGAATTTCATCGGCTACAAAAACACCTCCTGCAGCCCGGATATACCTGTGAAATGCATTCGTTTGCCCATGTCCTTAAATCGGTACATACAAAGAGGTATGATTTACTATGTTCTGAGTGGGATTGTAGTATCATTATACAATAAGTTTCAGAAATAGAATTTTCTACAGTGTCCCAATAATAAAGAAATAAGCATTAAAGATCCTGATATGTCAAATGCATAATTGTTATTGCATGCATACTTTATTAAATAATTCACAAAACAAAATAAGAACACCTACTGTGCAACTTTTTGAAAGTATCCCGGTGGCAAGATGATCTGTCCAGCAACACTGGGTAAGGATTCAACAAAGAAAGATGAAATCTACAGGGGAAGAAAATATTTAGTATATACATACTGCCAGACAAATCTGTGTGATTTATTTATTTAAGAGACAAAAGAGTGTACCTTGCGTCCTTTCTTATGGACTTCGTCGATAAGATTCTTCACAGTTTCTGCATAGGCTTCTCCTGGGTTCGGATGATCAGCACGGTAAAGACCTCTATAGGTATCAGGGATTGGTGCCTGCATGAAGCAAACCGGTTTAAATTGTAGCGAAGAACAATGACGGAAATTCAGTGTTGTTTGCCTTTTGTACCCACCACATGAACCCACTCTTTCTGGCCTGCCAGCTTCCGGAACTTGTAAGGACTTATGTCAATAAGACTGGTAAGGTGGCCATGATACGCACTTCAGAGGAGGAAAATGGCAACATGGACTCAATCATGGGGAAAAACAATAGCATCTATTTAACCATATGATATGTAAAGTACTCACTGGTCTAGAACTACAACATCCTCGTTCTGGGTGTACTGACGGGCCAGCCGCAAAGCGAGATCATTTGCTTCTGAGCTATAGAAACCGAAATATTTAAATCTGTTACCATGGTGCACTTCTTATTTTATTATTATTATTAATATATATATTTTTTCCCCTTTTTGTCCCAAATTTAGTCGTGTCCAATTCCTCCCCGTCACTAGGGGGCTCCCACATTAAGCTACTACCACTCAGTCGGGGGGGGGGGCGAAGTTTCCTCCAAACCATGTGACGCCAGCCGACCACATCTTTTCGAACTGCTCGCTCACGCACCGTTGTGGGCGGAGTAAAACACTCAGAGGACAGCGCTATCCACGTGACCTCACAGACACCCCTGATTGGCTGAAGAGCCGTGATTAATGTGGGAGCACTAAGGACCTCTCATCCCTCCCCTCTGAGAGAGCTCGGCCAATCAGCTCTCTCTAGACCTCCGGCTGCGAGAGGTTACAGCGTCACCTGGGAATCGAACTCGCGACCTCCGGATGATGGGGCGAGCACTTTGCCACTGCGCCACTTGGAGTTCTTACCCTGAGTTGACAAAGTAGAAGACGCACAGCTTCTTGGGTAGAGTGGCTGCTAGACGGTCTGCGTACTGGACTATGTTATCATGGAGGAACCTGGTGTTTACATTAAGAAGCTCCATTTGAGCTGCTGCAGCCTGAGTGATGCTGGGGTGACAGTGACCCACTGTAAGATGAACATCATGACACATAACCTCTAGACTGGTTGAACAGGTTGATGGCCACAAAAATCAATCTACTGATGTACATATGCACATACCGTGGTGAACATTGCTAATGCAGTCTAAGTACTGTGTCCCGTTCTCGTCGTATAAATACTGTCCTTGCGCTCTCACTATTTTCACTGGTGCATGAGAGAAAAAGAGTCTGCACGACTGCCTGGAATGACAAGCAAATTGTGAGTAGGGTGTTGTTCAAGACAGGTTCATAAATACAACTGTGATAAAGATATATTGTGTTTGGGATCCTGTTGGGTCTAAATCCAAAGTTCAGTTATGTTATTGCAGTAGAACTATAAAGTGCAATATATTTCGTTTTGAATTATGGTTACAAACTGTCGGGACTGTAAAACTGGATTTCTGTGCATGTGTATGTACAGTATGTATGTATGTATGTACAGCACCAGTCAAACATTTGAACACAATTATGGGTTTATTTTGTACACTCTAGAACAACATTGGATTTTGGCCACCTATGGCATTAAGTAACAACAACCATGTTCTATACTGTTATTTCTGTGTACAGGGTCATGGGAGGCCTGGAGCCTATCCAGGAGACTTTGGGTATGTGGCGTTGTAGACCCTGGACAGGGTGCCAATCCATCACAGGGCGCACACACACACACACACACACACACACACACACATCTGCATTGTCCCTGGAGGAAACCCACCACGCATGGGGAGAAAATGTAAACTCCACACACCCTTGCCCCTGTAGGTACGAGGCCACAGTGCTACTGTAACCACCACACCACTGTGCCGCCTACAACAACAACAACAACAACAACAATCAGTTGTTATTTTCTTTATTTGTTCCCGAAACAGTTCTTGCAAGGACAGTATGGTCAAGTACATTTGCCAAACCCATCAAGCACCATGATAAAACTGCCCATCATGAAGACCACCCCAGGAAATCAAGACCAAAACAAGACCTCTGCTGCCGAGGGGTTCACCCGCCTCACCGATTAACAAACAGCACCTCGGATCATAGATGTTACAAAGGCGTTGCAAAGCATAAGTTGCGCACCAATCTCAATATCAACTGTTCACAGAAGATTATTGCATAATTTGGTTGCCTTCAGCATTGTGTTATTGTTCAATGTACAGTAGAAACTACCATGGAATTATGTTCTAACATTTGACTGGTAGTGTATGTATGTCTTTGATTATACCATAGATGCTCTATTTCTAATCACAAACGCCTTTTCAATATGCGCTCTACAGTGCTCGGACACTGAACAAAACTACGCGTGCAACGACATTAAAGCTTTAATAGAGAAATCCGTTAGAACTCGATCTAAATCACAGCAACTCCTACATCAAAGAGAGGATCAAAGGGATTTCTTTCATGCATACCCAATCAGCCTTTTGCGCATATTTAACGTCTCTTCTTTGTGAAACATTTCCCGCGCCATTGTAGTAAGTTTCCGTGAGTTAATTTGAACCGGGCGGAAGATTTACTCTGCACTGAAACTCCTGCACTGTCAGCAAATGTGTCGTCATTCCGGTGTGTTATGCGCTAAAATGCACCCCTGTCACGGATTGCCCCCCCCCCCCTACACGATCTCTATCAAATATTCTATTAGAACATACATTTATAGGTTTATTATTATCAAATATAATATTACTATTATAATGAACCCTAGGCACGTGACAGCCGTAGAGACTAATAATATGAATTCTCATATAATGTATATTTTGTGGCACTTTTATTTTGCAGGGGTTTGTCATGTAAAACAATTTTTTTTTACATTAAATTACTATTGTTTATGATGAAAAATTACACGGAACCATTTTAATTATAAAATAAGCAATATAAAAATATACATGTTGTATATGAAAAAGATATACAGTATATAATTTATATTTTTTTCATATACAACATGTATATTTTTATATTGCTTATTTTGTAATCAAATTCGTTTGGTGTAATTTGTCATTTGTAAATCACAAGCCTATGAATTTATATTCTAATATAATATTTGATAGAGATTATGTAGGGGCAATACGTGGCAGGGGTGCATTTTAGCGCATAACACCGGTTCGGGTGAAGAAATATTCTCGCTGATGACGTAATGCCGTGTTGGCCTCTGGATTGTACGTCAACGCGTCCGCCATATTGGTGTTGGCAAGTCTGGCATGTAAACCAATATGCTATGACAAACATCAAACCTAAGAGATGCAAGATGTGCTAGTATAACTGAGTTGTTACATCCAATTTTACAGCTTTCAAGAATCGGTTCGTTGCATGTCATTGCATATATTCCTTAGTGACATCTCCAGATCATCAATAATGTGTGTGGAGTTCTCCCCATGGTTGGTGGGTTTGTCCGGGTATTCTGGTTTCCTTCTACAGTCCAAAGATATGCATATTAGGCTAACTGGCATTCCCAAATCTCTGCATTGTGTGTGAATGCGCATGTGAATGTTGACCGGAGGTTCTACCACAGTCATGAAATGGGAATAGATACACTGGCCTTCATTGTCCCTAGTTGGACTACAGAGGTTCCTAGATATAATTGAATCATTATATATATATTATTATATTTTAGCACAAAAAAAAACTATGCCAATATCCTGACATTTGGTCTTCAATTCTCAATGCACAGATTTTCTTTTTTGGTTTAGGGATTAACTTAATAAGAATCTTACTGTACTTATCTACCCATCATTCCCATGAAATGTATTATCTTTAATAGACCCAATACATTTATATACCTCTGACTGAAAGTGGGACAGACCATTGTATTTACAAGTTACTTGCTTTAGTATTGATTTACCATAGATTCTTATTACTATTTTGTATAATGTTATAATACATCTCTTTATACAACTTTATATTGCACTTATATTCTATATGTTTTATGTATGTTGCTGTACTATCTATATTTTTACCATTTATATAATAATAATAATAATAATAATAATAATAATAATAATAATAATAATAATATATTTAATAATTATAAAAATTGGACTATAAATGGTCAGTTATTATTATTTAAAGGTGCACTATTTCCTTCTTCTTTCAATTAAATTAAATTCTATTTTATTTGTATAGCACTTCTAACAATTGTCATTGTCGCAAAGCAGATTTACACAATCAAAACAATCTTCTTCTTCTTTGTTGTTTAACGGCGGGTGGAGTCCTCTCCTGTGATGAATTGGCACTCTGGCCAGGGTGTACTCCACCTTGTGCTTTACAGCTCCTGGGATAGGAGGCCTCTGTGACCCTGTACACAGGATAAGTGGTATTGAAAATGACAATCATATAGGTACTGTAAGTATCCAACATTATAAATCCATAATTTTACCATTTTAGTGCTTTTAATTAAACCAATCCAAAACAAACAAAAAACAAACAATTGTCCCCACCCTCTACATAATCGCTATAAAATATTATATTACAATATAATTATATAACTTTATTATGGTCAAACCTATAATGAACCTGTAATAGTCCTATTATAATGAGCCCTAGTCACATGACAGCCTTCTTGAACATGAATGAAAAATTGGTATATAAAATGTCTTTATCGATGCATTTTCTTTTAAAATATGAAGTATGTAACAGTTTTTATACGCAAGTATTTTTTTTTGTTATTTAATAACGAACTCATTTAATTTGTCTTTCCATAGTTCGTATTAAAACATGATAATTTAATTATGTATTGAAAGAGAATGTATTTACATCAAACAATGTGTATTACGTGACAAACCCCTGCAAAATAAATATGCCCAAAAAGAAATACATTCACGTTTGTCATTAATGTTCCAAATAGCTCAGACTAGAGCTCATCATAATAAAAATAGAATATTTGATCATAATAAAGATATAAAATTATACTCTAAAATAATATACGGCGATTATGGTGGTGTGGGGTGGGGGCTGTTTCGTGATGGGAGGTGGGAGGGGCCAATTTAGCGCCAGACCCAATATGGCGGATGCATTGACGTTTCACAGCAACGGGACTGCAACACTACTGTCGCATCGTGATGACGTTTCACACATTTGCGTTTATTCAGGAAAAGCAGTCATTTAACATATAGCAAGCAACATAATATTGCAAACAGCCCACACCAGGTATGAGTTTTGCTTTGTTTATTATGCTTAGACGTTATTATGTTATAAATAACCTGGATTATATTTATCTTCGACGTTTGGTAGTTTCGTTTTTGCAACTGAGTAATTAATAGAGGTCTGGTCACTGACGTGCTCGCATCAGGCTGCTACGCTAGCTAGCATTGTAAGCCCGGTAGCTGCAAACTGTCCATAAAGCTTACCTGACAGCTAATAAGACCAGTCTGCTTTACCTTCCGTTCTTTTGACGAGGACAAACGTGAACAAAACATAACGTCTCATGTGTTGTTTACTGTAGTAAGGGACATGACACGTCGAGTTTCTGAGCTGCATGATATTAAACAGCAAATAAAGTTCTCGTGAAATCACAATCAGTTATCCTATGTACGTCTGTGTTGATGTTTGTGTGACTAAATATTCCTGCTCTTCCTCATGCAGGCTGGTATTCACCACATGTTGATGGAGTAGGTGCTCCAGTGAAATGACAGACCAGGGCAACAACAATCAGAACATCTCTCTAAACCCATTTGCTGCCCTTTTCAGTTCGCTTGCTGATGCAAAGCAGTTCGTATCAGGCCAAAAACTACAGCAGCAAGCTGAACCACCATGTAAGTTTCTGGATTACAACTCTACGATGCAGTCAGCTCAAGAACTCTTGCCACCTTTTGTACAGATTGGTAATAAAGTGCTAATAAGAAGGACTTTATCTGTTAATTAGTGTAATCTCATACTGGAATTGAGGGTACGGTTACTTAGTGGTTCGCACTGTTGCCCTCCATCTCAGGTCTGTGTGTGTGGAGTTTACATGTTCTCCCCTTGCTTGATGCGTTTCTCTATGGGTACTCTGGTCGCCTCCCACAGTCCAAAGACATGCAGATTAGGCTAATTGCATTCACAAATTGCCTGTAGTGTGTGTGTCTGTGCGCCCTGCGATGGATTGGCATCCCGTCCAGGTTGTATCCCCCCTCGTGCAAGTCTCCTGGGATAGGCTCCGGCCTACAGCGAATGAGTGAGTCACACTGAAAACGAAGAGAAATCTGACCTGGGATTTTTTAACATTTCCTTTTGCATGTATGTTTTATCATAGTGCTGCCCAAAGATCTAACCCTGGTCTAACAGGATTCCCACTGACTTGAAAAAAAAAAACAGCCTCCACCATACGTATGAGCAGGAATTAAATTCTCATCTGTTTAACTATGTTTTATTTTCATTCTCACCTGACCACAAAAAAAAAAAAAAAAAAAAACCCGCAGAAGAAGCTCCAGTGGTGTCTTGTTGAACTCTTAATGTTTACATTTTTTACCAAGATAAAAGAACGGGCTCCTTGTCATCTTAGTGGTGTCTAATTAAAGATGAAATTTTTACACATCTGCAAATCTCCAGCTATACTCATTAAATACTAAGAAATGTATGCTTGATGTACAACTGTAAAATTAAGGAAATTATTTATATACAAGGACATGCTTCCATGTCAGCTTTCACTCATCTTTACCAAGGGTGCGAATAATTTTAAGGCTGATTATAAATCGATCAGTCAGTAATATAAACCTTGTATACACACAGTGGGATACTGGGGTTTGTATTATTATTTTTTTCATTAAACAGGAAATAAACAGAAAGTTTAGAATTTTGAAAAATGAATACAAGAAGAAATGGAATTTCTTTATAAAATGCATTTATAAGAGGTCGGTATTTGAATTTGCAATCATCTATGATAACATTTATAATGAAACAAATGTAAGGACAAAGGTCTTTAAGAAAAGACACTTGGGATCTTTGGGCTGATTATTGCTGATAATATAATTTATCATGAAAAATGTGACATAAATGATAAAATTATGCATAACAATACGCAAATGTCCTCAGACTTTTGGTCACCATTATATACCTCTGTAACAGTCTATAAATAAATATCCTCCTTATGATATGTGTAACATTATCTGTGTTGACGGATTGCAGCGGAAGAGTCTGGTGAGAGCCAGTCCGAGTCTGACAACTCAGTGTCTGACAGCATCGGGGACAACGATGACTCAGTGGCTGAGATCAGCCGCTCTTTCCGCTCACGACAGGAACTCTGTGAGCAGCTCAATGTCAATCACATGATCCAGAGAATCTTCCTTATCACCTTGGACAACAGTGAGTGCAGCAATATCTCATCCATGTCATCCTCTCAGCCGGTGAAATCAGTTCCGCACGTGTGCTCTTTGTGTTTTAAGGCATTTGCTGATGCTTGGGAAATGAGTCACAGGCTGTAAACAAGCATGACTTCACTTCTTTTAACTCCTTTGATGAGATCATTAGAAATGTCTCTGAGTAATGCTGCTTTCCAGAAGCAGGGAAAATGACATCAGGCTTTCTCCTAATTATCTCAGCCCTTGTATTCTGGCATACCTTTTGTTCCAACTTTGAACACCACTCTCGCTCTTTATTCAAGTAAAAATCAAGACTGCATGTCTTTGGTCCCCCCTAAAACTGAAAAAAATCTAATTTTTCTATGTTCTTCAGGTGACCCTAGTCTTAGAAGTGGTAATGGCATCCCTCTTCGCTGCGTCTACCTTGAAGAGATGGCGGCTGACCTCAATGGCCAAGACTGGCTCGACATGGACACGATAGAGCAGGTGATGAGCACAAGTGTTGAAAGAAATCTCAAAAAAAAAATTTTTTTTAAATTTATTTATTTATTTTTTTGCTTGTGTTTTTGGATAAGAGTCTAATATTTGTCCCCATGACCTCTCAGGCCATTTTCAGCAGGCTTCTTTTACCGGAGCCGGGTAACCACCTGATCTACATGACTTCCTGCAGCGTCCTGAACCTGTCAGCGGATCGTGATGCTGGGGAGAAACTAGCCATACCGTACCTTTATGCCTGCTACCAGAGAGCTAAGGAAGAGGTGTGGTGTTAATTAGATATCAGTTCAGATTTAAGTCAGTGACAAGGGATAATGTACGAGGAGTGATCAGGTCAAACCAGGACTTTTACAGAATAACAGAACACAGTTATAAGAGTAAAAACTACCTACATTTTTTCATATAATACACTGTTACATTAATGCACCTTATCCCTTTCACTAGTGCTTGGATGCCATCAAGGTAGAAGGATTCCTCAGTCCATACAATGGCATCATCACAGGACTGCCTGCTTTACATCTGATATGCTGGCCTCTCAGGAACTCCTTTAATGGCCCAATTAAGTTGTGCATTGTCTTAAAAAAACAGAACACATTTGCTGATCAAAAGTCTAAAAAGTCTCATCGCCGTACTGTATGTCAAGTTTTCTGTAGGTAAATGTCATTCGGTTATGCACCTTAATTCACGAGAAATTTTCCAAAGAAAAAGTCCCGGTTTGACTAGAACGCGCCTCATACATACTAGTTTACTTTAAAAAAAGACCCGTATGGTGTCTCATGTGATCTTTGATGCCATGAGGTTTAATGCCAGGTTTTCCATGATCAATCCGCTGTTGTTTAATTTATCCCACTACTCTCTGAAGCTACAAAACAGCCATGCTTGATGTGGGTTTTCTTTGGATGAAGATTGTAAGATTGTACACTACCGCTTAAACATTTGGGATCACTTTCTAACTGCATGGCCGTTCCTGATTTCAGTTTTTTCTCTACATCGTAAAGCAATGCAGAAGGCGACCAAAATATGCAATAATCTCCTTTGAACAGTTAATATTGAGCTCTATCTGCTACTCATTATCTGTAAAGCCTTCATAATGGCTCTAATCTGAGGTGCTGTTTGTTAATTGGTGATTTCTGAGGCTGTTAACTCTAAATTAACTTGTCCTCTGCAGCAGAGGTAAGTTTTGGTCTTGCTTTTCTGGGAAGGTCTTCATGAGAAACAGTTCCATCATCGTGCTTGATGAGTTTTGCAAATGCACTTGACAGTACTGCTCTTGCAAGAACTTTTCCAGAAAGGCTGACCTCCGTGTCTTAAAATAACAGCTGACTGTTGTTGTTGTTACATAATTATCTAATTCCATATGTGTTATTTCATAGTTTTGAAATACGCAGGATTGTTGTAAAATGTAGAAAATAAATCACTAAACAAAAACAAAGAAATTTGCAAGTGATCCCAGACTTTTGAGCGGTAGTGTATTCAGAAGAGATAACCCTGTAAAGAAAGTTGTTAATGAAACTATTAGAGCTTCACTATGGTCCAGATGTGGACACAGCAAAATATTTCACCAGACTGAAGTAAGTACATGAAAAAAAAAAAAACATCCTGTAACAGAGCATGTGAATGCTTTGTATTTGGACACCTGACCTTTATATCCATATCTTCTGTAAACTGTAGCCACAATGTATGAACCACACAATTATACAGGATGTCATTGTATGCTGTAGTACTACAGTTTCCTTTCATTTGAACTATGCGACACAAACATGTTCTATGCCCCTGCGCACAAATCTATGAAGACATGCTTCGGCAAGGTTGGAGTGGAAGAAAAGATCTGACCTGAACCCGACTAAACACCTTTATGAAGAATTAGATCACTGACTGTACACCAGGCCCCATGAATTTTCTTGTGGACAAATAAAAACAAATCCTAGAACCACACTTAAAAATCAGAAAACCTTCCCAGAATAGTGGAGGTTTTTTATAACAGCAAGGATCAAAGATATGTGCATGTGAAGTCCAAAAATTTCTTAGGAGTGTAGTGGCTAGGTATCCACAAACTTTTGGCCATATAGTCTATTTAAAAACCCTCTGTAGGTCAGCGATTGTAGGAGATCCTCTGTCGCATCATATGAATAGAGCTAGAGATGCTGGGTCAGAAAGATTTTTACGGAGAAATAAGGCTTTTACGGAGCTTTCCGTATGTTTAAAAAAAATTAAATTTACTTACCCTGTCTGGTTTGATAAGCAAACTGATAACATGGCCTGTTTAAACATGTTGAATGTGCAGAGAGGATTGTTTTCTTCCTGAGGAAAACAATTCAAAACAGTGTCTAACACAGTATGTTTAATATGGTTAGATTAAATTTTTATTGTATTTAATTATGAGCTCACACTGGTATAATTTGACTGGTATATGTCCCAGGGTGTTTTTTTTTAAATATTAAATATACATTTGTTTTGTTTTTTATTATTAAATAATGCACCAGGTCACTAAAGTGCCAGAGAAGCTGCTGTCATACGCTGTGCGCTGTAAGAACCTGACGGTGTCCAATGCTCGCACGGTACTTCTTACCCCAGAGATCTACATCAGCCAGAATGTGTATGAACAGCTACTTGACCTGCTGCTGGAGGCAGTTAACAGAGGCCGTATGTCATCACTATTACATAATCACTTCTGAGATTTATACTATTTTTTCTTTTCCTGGAAAAAAATACATACAGACATTTTCTTTTGTTGTTGTTCCTATTTTGATGTTTGCAGATATTGAGGAAGTGGTGGAATTTTTAGAGGACGTAATCACTGGCCTTCTGGCTGACCAGGAAGTGCGCACTTTTGGAGAGGTCATGGTGCCAGTGTTTGATATTTTTCAGGGTCGTGTGAAAGACTTAGACCTCTGCCATCTGCTGCTTTATTCCTATTTGGAAATTCTAGTATACTTTAGTCGGCAAAAAGACATCGCAAAGGTTTGAGCTTTGGTTTACTTCGCTTCCACTAATAGAGAAAAACTGCAGACATGAAATAGCTGAAAGAGTTTTTTTACACACAAAAAAAACGCTCGTGAATAATACGAATACTAATAATATGTCTTTTCTGTAGGTTTTGGTGGAACACATTCAGCCCAAAGATCCTAGTAATGGACTTCAGTATCAGAAGACACTTCTGGGCACCTTGTTAAATATATCTTGTCTGCTGAAAACCCCAGGGGTGGTGGAGAGCCATGGATTTTTCCTCAACCCCTCCCGCTCCAGCCCACAGGAAATGAAGATTCAGGAATCAAATATCCACCAGGTGACAAATGTGTTGCTTGTCTTGACACGATTGTGTTTGAGTATAAAAATAAGGTCCATTTTATGTCTGTGTTTTGTCTATTTCCTGTTTTAAGTTTATGGGCCAGTTTCATGACAAGTTGCATCAGATCCTGAAGAACCTGCTGCAGCAGTCAACAGAGACTCGTCATCTTCTCCTCTCATGGCTGGGCAACTGCCTGCAAGCTAACATGGGTCGCGCGAAAATCTGGGCCAACCAGATGCCCGAGATCTTCTTCCAGATGTATGCTTCGGATGCATTCTTCTTAAATCTAGGAGCTGCACTGCTCAAACTCTGCCAGCCCTTTTGTCGCCCTCATTCTCCAAAACTCTTAACCTTTAACCCCACGTACTGTGCTCTTAGAGACTTAAGTGAGGAAGAGCGACGCAATAGGAATGTACATGCTAGAGGTAGGATACTTGCCTTATCTTTTTTATTTTTGAACGTCACCCATTCATTTTCTTATCAAAAGGGTAAAACAAATGCCATGCTTCCCTCTCCAGGGCTTGACAAAGAGACATGCCTGATTCCTGTTCCGCCTCAGCAAACCGCTGACTTTCCTCAGTCATACAGTCTCCTCACAGAGAACCTGATCCTCACTCAGCTCACCCTGCACCTCGGCTTCCACAGGTCAATTCTGCTTTGCTACACATTTAGTCTCATCTACAAAACAAAAAGTTATTTACAGCCCCAGCGACAAATCCAGCATTAACTTTCCAAGTATAAAATGTAGGTCAGTATTTACATGGCTAAAGTTCTGTGTGTTCAGAGTAAGCTTATGTACATGCTTAGCTTACTCTTCTGGGTGTTCCATTCAAATTATGTAATGCAGCTCTGGTTAAATGTAAGATAGCAAGAAAGCAAGATGTAGTTAAAAAATAAAAAGGCTAATACAATGATTAATTGAGTAAAGAAGTAGGTGGTTAACACATACTGTATAACAAGCATATAAAAAGGGGTCTACTATATTACCATAATGATGTTTTGTTGCGTGAACAACCCTAGTTGTAACTATTGATTTAATTTAACGGAAATATCTCTTGAGCAAGAGTGGTGTTCTACTGGATATATTTACTATGATTACACTGTTGAAAGTGTAATATTACTTTTATACAACAGGTCTATAAACAAGACAATAATTGCTGGCAAGTGAGTTTGTTCCGGTTATTTTTGCTACGCTTGAAGAAACAGATTCCAAAGAAGTTAAACTGACTTTACAGCACGCCAGATAGCTGGCTGGCTAACCCAAATTAATATGTACATAACCGTAACTGTGTTTCATTAATTTGACAAGCTTTTATAATTTAAGACAAAAGTTACATTACTGAAAAGTATCATTCATCATGACCACTGATGATTTTACCAACACTACTGTAGTAATGAACAGGGTGATATACAGCCAACAGCCATAACGTTAAAGCGCCAAAAATTAAGCCCAATAATGTGTAGGTTCCCCTTATGCCACCGGGACAGCTCTGGCATCTCGGACCACGACTCCACAAGAGTCCTATGCACAGGGTGTGCTGTGGTATCTGGCACCAGGACATTAGTGGCAGATCCTTTGGGTGCTGTGGGTTGCACAGGTGAGGCCTTCATGGATTGGACTTGTTTGTCTGATGCATTCCATTGGATTGAGATGGTAGGCCAGAACCTATAACCTTGAATTCTTTTCCTCTTTTCTAAGCCCCATACAAAGCAGGCTGTGATACAGTGGGTGTTCTGATAGCTTTCTATTGTAGCCAGTGTTGACTTCTTTTCAGCAATTTTTGCTACATTGGCTTTTCTGTCTGATCAGACGAGACTAGCCTTTAGTCCCCACACGCATACGTGACCCTTGGGTGCCCATGGTCCTGTTACCAGTTTACCAGTGTATATAATTGATAATCAATCATATTTCTTTTTTTTCTAACCTCATTTATGATCCAAAGTAGACACTAATTGTAAATTTCTCCTCACAGACTGCACGATCAGATGGTGAAAATGAACCAGTCGCTTCATCGGCTGCAGGGCACATGGCGCGAGGCACAGCTCAGCGGAGGTCCGATGGCAGAGCAGCTGAGGGAGCAATTTGAGCGCCTTATGACCGTTTACCTGTCCACCAAGGCTGCTGCCACTCAGTCTGCCATGCTCCAGAACTGCCTCAATCTGCAGGCATCCTGTGCATCTCTGCTCGTACAACTCAGTCTGGGAAACCAGGGCGCTGAGCATATTCCCCTGTCCTTTCCGCTTCCTCCACTACAGAACAGCCTGCTCTGCTATGTGCCAGGTCATACAACACCTAAAGTGTGATTGGATTTTGTTTGGATTATTATAATTTTTTTTTCAGCAATCCACTAAAGTATCTTGTCAAATCTTGATTTGCAGAGTTTTTTGCTGAGAACCTGGGAGATTTCTTCATATTCCTCCGGCGTTTTGCGGATGAAGTGCTGGAATCATCCACGGAAAGTTTGGAGCAAGTTCTCAACTTCATCACGGTGTACATGGGAAACGTAGAGAGGTGGTGTAACCATTTTCTTTTAATTTTTTATCTGTGTATGCTCATGTATTATGTGCTTGTTATAAATGTATATATATGTAAACTGGCAGAATGAAAAATCCTCATTTACGGGCAAAGTTGGCAGAGGTTTTGGAGGCTGTGATGCCACATATGGATTCTGTCTCACCCAGCGCTCCCCAGACTATTATGTTCCAGCGACAGAGGGCATTCTGCTCCTACTGCCATGCACCTCGTCTAGCCGAGGCTCTCATCACTGTGTTTGTGGACATTGAGTTTACCGGTGAGTTCCAAGAATGAATTGCCTAATTTTGCATATTTGGAGTTGTTTACATATTTATTTATGGATGTATGGGTGTCTACAGGTGATCCTCACCAGTTCGAACAGAAGTTTAATTACAGAAGACCCATGTACCCTATTCTGAAGTACATGTGGGGAGAGGAGAGCTATAGAGAAAGCATTAAGGTGCAAACATTAAAACAAGTGATTCTTTTTTGTATATGGCAGTTGAGGAGGGCAAAATACTGTACCTTTGCTTTGTGATTAACTTTAAGTTGAAAGGTTATAAGCTACAAAATCATACTTTTGTTATATTTTAGCATTTGGCAGATTTCGCATCTGAAAATCTAGAGGCCATGAATCCGCCCCTCTTTTTGAGGTTTCTAAATCTGCTTATGAATGATGCCATTTTCTTACTAGATGAAGCCATACAGGTATGTGCACATAATTGTATATTATTTTTATATGTACTGTATATATGTAGAGCCTCTCAGATATTAATATTAATATTGCTATGTGAAAATGATAATTTGATAAAATTCAGGATCTATTTAAACCCTATTCTCTTTGGGGTTTATCGCTTTAGTACCTGAGTAAGATCAAGCTCCTTCAGATAGAGCGGGACAGTGGTGAGTGGGAGGGTTTGGCTCCTGATGCCCGCCGAGAGAAGGAGTCCAGTCTGCAAATGTTTGGACAGCTGGCTCGCTTCCACAATATCATGTCAAATGAGACGATCGGCACCCTGGCTTTTCTGACATCTGGTAAGATATACGGCAAGGTTTTGTGTCTTTAAAGGATGTAAGATGTTCTAATTTAAAAAGTCTGAATTTATTGTTTATTTTTCATGTTACTCAGAAATCAAAAGAATCTTTGTTCATCCTTTCCTTGCTGAAAGAATCATCTCCATGCTCAATTACTTTTTGCAACACTTGGTGGGACCCAAGATGGGTGCTCTGAAAGTGAAAGACTTCAGCGAATTTGATTTCAAGCCTCAGCAGCTAGTGTCAGATATCTGTACCATTTACCTAAACCTGGGGTAAGCCCTTTTAAT
This sequence comes from Clarias macrocephalus, assembly GCA_011419295.1. Classification (NCBI taxonomy): domain Eukaryota; kingdom Metazoa; phylum Chordata; class Actinopteri; order Siluriformes; family Clariidae; genus Clarias; species Clarias macrocephalus. The sequence goes on along the minus strand of JAAGKR010000463.1, from coordinate 50,314 downwards.
GTGTATTTAACATGTTGTAATGATCAGCCAATAGGTGACTGGGTTTGTTGACCCCCTCTTCCCCTCTCGAACGGGGACCATTTGTAAGGATTCGAACAGGTATCCTCACCGTGCGTTGGAAAAACAAAGACAACTCAGACAGACTTGGAGAAAATACTGCTGTCTTTCGTTTATTTACTGAAAACACTATAGTTCCCTGGTTAGTTACCATGCTTAACACTTGTCAGCAAGTATAAATCCATATATTTCCATTAATAGCCGTTATGCAAATAATGAGCAGCCACACATCGTAAGGTGCATCAGAGAGAGAGAGAGGAAGAAGAAAAGGGGAGGGGAAGAGGGGGTAAACAACTTGGTCACCTATTGGCTCATCGTTACAATGTGCACGTTTTGTGGCACCACCAGCAAGAGCTTTCGTTAAACTAAAGGTTTCGTCTGTACAGAGATGAGGAAAACTTCTGTGCCACGGTACCAAAGGACGGGAGGTCATATTCCCCCACGCTTTTCTGTCAAACTGTTCGAGTCCTAAAGAAGATCAACAAACCTGGGGATATTATAGTGGCTTTCAGCCTCCTGGCGGATAAAATAAAGGTTTGACACATTATTGTTTTGGTCAGACTGCTGTATGAATGTTTTTGGCATTGTTTGCCTTAATGACTAAAGTCTTTGTGTCGTAAAGTCTCTGGCAGATCGACATCAGCAGGAAGAGGAGACCTACTCCGATGCTCCAGATGAATTTTTGGATCCCATCATGTCAACCTTAATGCTTGATCCTGTGCTTCTTCCTTCTTCCAATGTCACAGTCGACCGCTCAACGATAGCACGGCACTTGCTTAGGTGCGTGACACAACATTCTGTTTATGACAATTATACAGTACAGTGCAAAAGTATTGAGTCACTCTTCATCTAGTTATATTTTGCTTCCAAAGAGCCAGATCTTGTTGTATTTTAATGTAGTCTTGAGGAATAGCTGTAAAGGTTTTCTGGAGGACTTTTTAGCTTTTTTTGGATTTTCAGTCCAGTCCATTCTTTTTGTTTGTTGAGCTACACAGTGATTTATGAGTCTTTCAAGCATGAAAAAAAATCTAACTTAAGGCATGAAACAGTGAGAAACGTGCAGATGATCAGGTCGGTGATTAGTATACTGGTGATGCTGAATGCTGAGTGATTAGAACAGAGATGGGAAATGAAATTGAGGCTGAGATTGTTTTATTTATATATATATATATATATATATAAGTTTTTAAATCGTATCTTGAGGCAATTTGCAGCCTGTCACAGTAAAACATGTTGTTTAATTTTATCTAATAATTGAATTAAATATGAAGAAATGAGGGGTGGCTCAAGACTTTTGTACAGTACTATACATTCCCATGTTGTTAGCTTCACAGTCTGATTTCTGTTTATTTACTTATTTTTCTCTGTAGTGATCAGACAGATCCTTTCAACCGCAGTCCACTCACCATGGACCAGATCAGACCCAATGAGGAGCTTAAGCAACAGATCATGCAGTGGCTAGATGAACATAAGCAGCGGCGTGTGCAGATGGGACCCAGTGGCTAGCGCATACAAAGACATATACACACGCACACACACCTACCAATCTTTTATCCATACACATTTAAGCCACATAACACACAAAAAATATTAATTCATTAAAGAAGCAACAACTACTGACATGGTGTAATATTCTCTGTAAGAGTCAGATATATTCAAATAACTCACATCTGTCCTAAATTTGGTTTAATTTACAACTGCTCAAAAAACCCTTGTCAGTAGTGATATCAAGACTGCGTGGCAAGCTTTTATATTCCTGCAACAAATTATTCATAATACTTGCCATCTTGCTTTCTGCCTTGTAAAGATTTTTTTTTCTTGCAGAGATTTACTTTGAATTGTATGTACAGACAATATAAAGATCTTTGAAAATAATAAAAAATAATAAAAAACTTAGTTACGTAGATTTAAGGAAAGCAAGTTTAATAAATGAACACATTCTGCTTATGGTCATTGTGTGATCAGTTTGAAACAGTATTGCTATGCTGTCCCTTTTTCAGCATAAGTATAGAATTCTAATAAATTGTTTTATTGATTTACTGCAATGATCAATTTCAACAGCGTGTTTAGTTTTAGTGTTTGTGTAATCCTGATTTTACTAGGTACATGCTAAGTATATAGAGCAGTGATGGCTCAACAGTTAAGGATCTGGGTTACTAATCAGAAGGTCAGGGGGTTCAGTCCCGGCATCGCCAAGCTGCCACAGTTGGGCTCTTTACACTTTCTGCTCCAGGGGCACTGAATCACGGCTGACACTGTGTTCTGTCCCAAGCTGCCTAACAAGCTGGGATATGTGAAGAAATGTGCTGCAATGTAAATGTGACAAAAAAAAGTTAGTTACACATGCATCTTTTCCCCTGTTACATGTGCATTTAACTGTTTTTTTGTTTGTTTGTTTTTTACAAATGAAATGTTTTTTTTTCTTTTATCTGGGTGATGTATCATAGTTTTGTTACATTTTAATGACACTGTAATGATTTTAATGTCTCTGTGCATACTACAAGGATTCATTTTGTTGTACCTTTACTTCTTGAAACCATGAGTCAGACTACACATTTTCAGTTACTGTGGCTCATATATACCCAAACATGGAATGACCTCAGTGTGAAATCGAGAAACTGTAGATGTCCTCATTGGTTTGACCTCAAACTTTAAACCAAGAACATCATCTTTCTTATAATCGATGATGCCCTTCTGAAGTCTAGTTTGGAGTAAATCTGAATGTAGTCTGTGGCTATTGGTGGTGGTGGTGATGATGATGATGATGATGATTAAATGCTGGCGTGCTTAAAATTCCTTATGTTCATCAGTTTGTAGAATCTCCAGTTATTTAATCACATTTGTCTTTGTGTTGAAAAATAAAAAGATAATGGGCTTTATAATAATTCTGGTCCTTATTATTATTGTTATTATTATTTGTAGTAGTAGTAGTGTTTTGTTGCATTCCAGTTCTGTTTAAAAGAAAAGTAAAAAAAAAATTTCGACATGGTCTGTGATAAATCTGAAGATAATGTGATTTCCTAATGAAGTTAAAGTGTATATTTTATACAGTGATTTGACAGGTTGCTCTTAATATTATGCTTGCTAATGTAATTAAGCATTTTCACTGTCATGGTCTATATATTGTAACAGGAAGCAGTCAGTCATTATTAGTGTAGTATAAATATGCCAGGACAACATGGTGTTATTAGATTATTAATAATTGGATTTTTAATGTTTACTAAATATTTCCAAAACATCTCACACTACTTACTTAATCAGTGCGGTCTGTTGCCATGGAATTTTCTTAGAAGTCAAATGCGCCTGTGATTAATGCAGGCATTAAAGATTTTTTGTTTTATTTTATTAAATTAATTTATCTTATTTTCCATCCAACTTAAGAGAATAATAAGTATTAAAAAGTGGCCTCGGGTTGAAAACTTCTCTCTACTTTTATATCTATATCTCTATGTTAATACATAACTGCGTTATGGAAGGCGTTGTTATTTATTCGCAGGTCTTGGGGATATCAGTACACAACCTGTGTAAGACATCATTGAGCGTTCTCTCATCTGAAATCGGGGTCCATGTTTACAGCCACCCCGGAACCTGCATACTGAAGTCTCGCCGCTTGACGAAAGTAGCAGTTCGTTGAAATCGCTGGTTTGGGGCTACGCCCACCGAGCTCCCTGATCCGAGGGCAGGCAGGCAGAGTGTTAAAATGGCGCACAGCTGTCGGTGGCGGTTCCCTGCTCGGCCCGGAGGGAGCAGCAACTCGGGCACTGGGAGAAAAGCGGGCCGGATCCGGGTCACGGCTTCCCTCCGAAATGGCGCGGGAACTCATTCGACCGCGAGCGGGCTCGGGCCCGGGTTCGACGCGGCGGTGCAAGTGTCCACCGCGATCGGCAGCAACCTGCAGAAATTTCGGGATGTTTTGGGCGAGTCGAGCGGCTCAAGCAGCGGGGAGGAGGTAAGAGAGACGCCGTCCCTCGCCTGGCTAGTGTTTCGCTTTCGGAGATCCTTTGCTGGATTAGTTCTAATTTTCCACCTTGACTGCTGCAACACGCAGCCTTAACAGTTATTTTGCTGCGCAGCAGGCACATGCCTCCCCATCCATGTGCTGGTTTCCTCTCTAAGAGAGCTCGCTAGCTCGCTAATCGCATGATCGCTAACTTGGTGAGAGCTTGACAGCGTATCAGACAGGACACTAAATAAATCCCTGAATATTTTTGAATGAACTTCTTGTGCAGGTGCATTTAATGGCGGTTCGTGTAGCTTCAGAAAATGTAGACCAAGGGGAATTGGCCCGTGGAGTGAAGAGGAGCACATCCTCAATGTTTTGACAGAATAGACTTGAAGATATTAGCCGTAGTTACTTCTTGGTTAGCCCTAACGTTGCTAAGCACGGGAGTTGGGGTGAAAACAAAACGGGTGGTGAGTACACTAGTGGCCTAACAGACTTTGTGTAATAGACAACTCTTAATTTAAGCTGCATGAGAGAGATAACTAGCAAAGAGGAGACAGAAAAACACCAAGCAGGTCTGCTATTCCATTATCCCAACCCGTGTGTAGTTGTGTAGTCAAATTATCAGTGCTTACAAATAAAACATGATACAAACAGTGAAGATTTTATTTCTCTAACTGCATAATGTGTATTGTTTTTTTTTTTTGTAAAATTCCCTGAGTAAGTAGTTAGCGTACGACTCAGAGCTTAGCTTAACCATCTTAAAGTGACTTGAGAAGCATAACATACAGACGCCAGGGGAAAACACAAGCATTTATTATTTTAAACGGTATTTTTAGCAATAAACCCCAAGTTGTGAATGATTCATATTCTGACAGCTTGTGAAACGTTTCTTCTCGGAAACCTGTCTGTGTTTATTTGTTTATTACGTTTCATTTCAGTACTAAACTCATTCAAAAAATAGAGGGGTTTTCTGGAGATAATAATCGGATCACTTGCCTCTTTTCTGTGCAAAAAAATAAAACAACTAAAAGCAAAAACGATGTAGTTATTAGCGAAGTAACAAGCTGGTTATTAAGGGCTCATCCGGGCCCTGCATGCAGAAAGCGCGATGATGCTAACTAGTTAGCTACACACAGCTGCCATTATTTTTCTACTGGTTTCTCACAGTTAGCAGGCTGTACTTCAAGTATTCACTTGCTCATATTAAGACATGTTTTCACACTTCTAACGTGATTTTGCTTTTCATTTCTGTTTTTAAAACAAGCTAATAAATAAATAAATAAATAAAAAACCAGGGTTGCCTGTTTATGCTAGCGTTAGCTTGTTAGCTCGTACTGATGATGCGCAGGAAAATGGGAGGTGGACATGTTTTTTTTTTTTTTTCCCTCCGTAGCACGTATTGCGTAGTAACAATATGAATTCACTGTGATACGAATTGCGAGTTATATTAGCACGGATGTCGGAAGTAGGGTTTTTAGAGTGTGATATGGCGCTTAAGGTGAACTATTAGAGCATTGCAGTGGGGTTTGCACAGCGAAAACCTCCAATAACAGCGTGCCTTTGCTCGGAGCTCGTGCGTGTGGGGGGTGTGTACTGTTACGAAGCAGGCTCCCATCTTCCTCCTGAGTGATGAGGGGGCAGCACACACACACACACACACACACTCTCTCTCTCTCTCTGCATCAGTCTCAGAACGGAAGCGTGCAGATATCTAAACAAAACTGCTACTCTTTCATCGCTTTTCTTTTTTTGCTGCATGGGTTTGCTGAATAGGCCATCTTACCATCTGGGTGCTTGCAGTTACAGGAAAATAATCAGTTTGTTTATTCTTCAAACTGCTTATTAGGGATATTAGGGACTGATATTATCGATACGATATTATCACAATATCTAGGTACTGATTCGTTTTGCATTGCCATCTTGTTAGTATTGTGGTTTTATAAATATTCCAGTTCAATATTATTATATATATTAATAATTAATTTATTCAGTAACAATATATATATATATATATTGTTACAATTCTAAACAAACAGCAAATAATTCTCTCCTACCACACAGGCCATTGTGCTGCCTGCCAGTGTCTGAATAGATTAGAGAAAGACATCTATAGGAGTACAGATGAACTGCAACATTTTGCCACCTCAAATGCAAACAAATATAAATTATTTATTTATTTATTTATTTATTATTTTTTGTTTGAAAAATCGATTTTGGAGTGTGATACACAAATTTCATCACAAGCTTATCCTGTAGGACAGGCTCAGTGTACACTCTGTACACACTCTCACACACAGCACATCATACTGTTCTTTGAACCGTCAGAGGAAACCTGAGTTGTTGGTCTTTTGGCAAAGGGGGTCACCACAGCCGAACATTCGATCCGCACACAACTTGGCACAGAATTTACGCCGGATGCCCTTCCTGACGCAACCCTCCCGTTTTATCCGGGGTTGGGATCGCCGCTGCATCAAGTGGTTGGGTGGTTTGAGCAAATCTGGCCCTTCCTTATGGCAGACGAGAAACATACCACTGAAACCGGAGGAAACCTGGGTACCCGGAGGAAACCCACCACGTATAGGGGGAACATGCAGACTCAATGCTCAGAAATGCCTAGTGAGTTTTAAACCCTCGAGGTTGGGCCCTTGAGCAAGGCCCTTAACCCTTAGCTGCTTAGTTGTATAATGAGATTTTTAAAAAATTTAATGTAAGCAATTTATTCCCTTTATACCACAGCAGTTTGCTTGTGTTTAGTTTATTAATGAGCAAAATATATATATTTTTAAGTCATACCCTCCCCAGCTTTCTTTCTCTCTCTCTTTTTTGGAAGTTTAAATGAAAGAAAAAAATGCAGCTTGTATTACAAAAAGTCATCTTTCCTGAGGACAGTTTTCCTCTGTAGGAGAACTGATGTACCTGTGACTGTTGCAAAGTGCTGACACAGGAGACTTCTTGCATTAATGTCCAATAAATGTCTGCTGCATATTTGTTACCCTTTAATTACGAATAATGTTTTTTCTTTTTTTAATGCATAAGTCAGTGCTTTGCTTTGCGAACTTTTAATGCGCTACTCGCAGAACTTATATATAAAAGAAATTTCATTATCCCCTTCCGTCCAATAAGATTTACAAAATTTACAGCACATGGGATACAGATATAGATGAATAAATAGTTTTATGGATTTTCTCTTTGTCCTTAATGTGCTAAAGTGCTTAGGAACATCTCAAATTATAATGCCAGGATTTGTGCGTTTGTATTGCCAGAAGTCTAAATTGCCAGAGTGAATGACTTTCGAATGAACACACTCCTGTTCTATTATTATCTAACTAAGCATGCCTGTAGCCAACAAGCCTGGGTAACTCACAGTAAACTAGCACTTTCACAGGTAAATACAAGTGTCTGGGGCTTGATGTTTGTCAGATTAGTAGCTAATGGTAGCAAATGTAAAAAAAAAAAAAAAAAGAAGAAGAAGAGATGTAATGGGATCATGTATGGCAAGCAAGTTTTCTAGTTAAGCCTATTAAAGAAATGAATATGTATACGATCACGTAGCACATCACAATTGCACAATTGTGTTCTGACCAGGCAATGCATATAAACTATATATTCCACTTTGAATGCCGTCTATATTTGAGATGGTCTTGTCAGTGTTTCCAAACAGCTACCTGCTCCTGATTCTCAGTCGATGTGCATGTTGCAGCCGGTGGTGAAATTCAGAACGAGCAGCAAATGTCGACACGTCGATTTTCAGTACTATATAATAAGTTCAGGAGTTATGACAAAGCGTTGATGCTTTGATTCCTCAATATGCTGCCAGGCATAGCAGTTGTTTGTGCTCCATGCAAATTATTTGATAATTACAGTGTGAAAGAATCACTAATTAGTCATTTTTCAACACCCATTTTAGGAAAATGTTAATATTCTTGAAGATTCTGTTTCATTCCCAGTGTCATTCTTTATATTGTCTGCATGAAAGTTGCCCTAGCTATCTTCATTGTTTGTGCGTCATTGTCTAGCATATGCTCAACTTCCATATTATCCAGTTGCTAAGCAACCGTGCTTTCATGAAAAGAAACCTGTCATATGTCTGAAAGTCTACATTCAAATTAAGTTTTACTTGAGTGCACCATCATTCTTCCTGCATTATTCTTATTTTTATTTTCATAAACAGCAATACAGGGGCAATTCTAGTTGTAAGTAATTGAGAGTACAGAACAAGGAACTCCAAGCATCATCTCCATCTGCCTGAGCCAGACACTGAAAGTACTTACGGGTAAAAATAAGAATAGGAGATCCCAGTGTCTCTTGCAGCATACGGAAGTTGCATCGACAATGTTGTGGTTTCATTCAGAGAGGGATGTCGGGCCCGGGCCAGGATTGTTCAGGATCATCACGGCCTGCTGAGCGCACACAGCAGCTTGAGGCCAGCGCACGCAGAGGGCCACAGACTCCCGGATTCAAATTCTGATATGTTTTCTTAATTTTGGTCTTAATGTGAAAATCTTATTCATCTGCTAGACAAATAATTCCTTTTCAATTCTTTTCGATATCCGAAAAGAATTGAATGTATGTTTGTTGTAGAGAGCGTAGTTTTTATGTTATTCCCTTCCTTTGATAAGCTTTTCTGTCATCCAGTTTACTTCAAATACCTTGTTTAAAGTCAAGATGACTACACGGATTATAACAAGTTTATAAGACAGGTTCAGTCATCTACACAACTCTAAGGCGGTATTTTCCTCTAAGCACAAAATTGTCTTTGAAATGTGACTGTTGCTGAATCATTAAAGAGTTTTTTTTTTTTTTTTTTTTGATCTTGTCTCTTTAGTATCCAGACTAGGCATTGCTTCCCAAAGTAGAATGTAGATCACTGTCAAGGCCTTGTACAAAAGTCGACTTGAATAGATACAACAAATGAATGCTTTGCTCCACTGGTTTCAAACGAATGGTGTAGCTTTATGCGGAGGGAAAAGGTCCAGCAGGTGTTTGGCCTATTTATGTGGAGAGGGTCTGTCTCCCCCAGACAGCGTGTGGATCATAGCAGGAAGCTTTGTGTCTGCTTTTATTCCAGCCTTTAAGAAACGCAAGCGGCTGAAAGAGCACAGGCGTGGATATCAAAGGGTGAAGACCAAGCCCTCCTCCTCCCTCGTCCCTCAGGGACAGCGCCGGGACACATGCACTCCAATCCACGGCTTTATTCTACTTTCTCGCTCAGACGAGCTCAGGGTTTGTAGGGTGGGTGGGTGGTTAGGTGGGGGTCGGCCATTTGAGTGTGCAGAGGGCTCGTCTTTAATTTTTATGTCCCACGTTACACCTAGCATGTGGCATGGCTTTGTTGTTGGTTGTTTTTTTTTTTGTTTATTTGTTTGTTTTTTTCTTCTTCTTCTTCTTCTTCTTCTCCTCTTTTTTCTGCCTCAACCCGCGCCTCTCTTTTGAGGCCACGTTTTTCCAGTTGTGTGGGTGTTAGGTGCTGGAACATACTGCCTGTGTAGACTCAGTCTGAGCTATGTGGTAAATGGGCAATGAGAAGCAGAATGCACGAGCTTCGGTTGCATAATGCAAAGGGAAATTTCTCCAGGTGTATTTGAAGTCTTCTGAAAGTGTAAGATGATGGAAAATTAAAGCTGTCAGGAATTCCCCTTCTTTTGTAGCGTTCTCTTGAGGGCGGTGAAAGTTACCCTTACAGTTTCAGTCTTCCTAGCGTTCATTTGTCTTGTGATAAAATATTATAGTGCGTGCGCTTTTTAATTATCTTTTATGCTTATTAAAACTAGAGTCAGATGTTGAAATTAGAATCTTATTTATTTTTTTTTTAAATCCAAATATGTTCGCCACAGCTCTGAATCTTTTGGGAAAGTAGTCACTATTAATCTGTATGTTCAATCAGATATTCAGGGTTTTAGAAGTTAAACACTGGTTATGTTTCTCTGCTGTAGGCCTATGCAGTGATTATAGGGGGGGGATATACGTTAAGTACCGTCGGTCACACACAGTAGGATAATTATGTCCTATTTCCAGGAGTACAGCTAAACTAGGAGTGCTCTTCCTAGTTTACGCCTTATTCTTGAGCTAACTGCCTTGTTGAACTTTCCTAGGTCTGTGACCATCTGCTCAGGATGGGCTACGTCACGACCCTGTGTAAACAAATAGCCTGCTTGTTAACCTTTTGTTAACTGAAGCTGACAGATGGCCCAAAACTTAGATGTCTGAATGGGGAGCATCTTGCTTAATTCAAGCATCGAGGAGAACTGTCAGCTTTCTTCCCCCCAAAAAAACTGTTTTGCTTTTCATTACTTAAAAGCTTTAATGGAGAATGGGGGAAAATAGCCACAGATACTTAGTTGAATCTCAAAGGAATAATTCCTCCTTAATAAAATCTTATGTAATTGTTCTGCCTTAACAATTAATGCTTCGTTTAATTGCTGATGTTAAAAGCATTTTTGATGCAGAGTATTTATTTATCCTAGCAGCATTATTTTTAATCTTTACATCTTTTTTCTTTTTAATTAGGCATGATGAGGAGGGTTGTAATAAAGGATTTGTTGAATAAAGGAACTTGAATTGTGCTGCAACAACTAAATCAGGCATTGATTAAATCAATGAATCAATCAAATATTTGTCAGAAAGTCACTAAAATAGAAATACAGAAATTGTTGCTTTTTCTTGTTTATTGGACTGTATGCAGCTCATTGTAGTATTTGATGGAAATTTGATTGGAAGTGACAGCACACGTTCTAGAGAAAACAGTATGATCACCCAAACAGATGTCACTGATGTAAAGCAGCACCGCAGGCAGATCCTCAGTGTCTTGCTGCCTCATTCGCACAGCTGAAAGTCAAGCACACGTCCCGTCATCCACTCCAGACGAACAATTTTGATGTTGGGGGAGCGGTAGAGTCCCATGGTAGGTAGTAGTGACCTGGGATGATCATTGATTATAGTCAATGATCGGTTGATTTCCTTTGCATTTCAACCAATCGATTCCTTAAACATGCCATGTTGTCCGTTAGCTAACACAGGCTTCCACAATAGAAATGACACTCGTGGTGGTGGTGGTGGTAGAGTGATGGCGTGGGGATGTCTGAGAATGTCTGGTTTATGCAGCTAAGACAGGAATCCGAAGCACAAGAGCAAGTCCGCTTCTCAATAGCGCTTCGTTTTGAAGTGGCCTAATCAAAGCCGTGACCTTGAGAACTCCAGACGCTGTCGATATGCTGTAGCAGTACTTTAACCTGGCAGTTCATGCTCTGCAGTGTGTCTGAATCAGTGTCAAATCTGCAAATAAGACTGGGACGAAACTACACACCAATGTTAAAGACTGAGCTCCAGGGATTGGAGCAAGTGGTTATAGTTGCTGCGAGATGTGGCAAGACCAGCTATTAACGCTGTATTTGATCTCCTGTTAAAGTGGGAAGTCAGGAGACTTGGAATTTCATTAATAACGAACACTTTGTCACTTTCAGAGCTCAGAGTTGAAGAGACCATCCCGAGTTACAGAGTAGGAGTCCTTGAGTGAAGGGGTGTTTACTTAGTTTTCTCCTAGTAGGTGGTTATTATAAGTTGTTATACGTGTCAGTTGAATGCCGAATAATACTGTAATTGCCGCCGTGAATTTTGCACCATGCAGGTAAATATGGCACCGCATAAAAGTACACATTTGTTATCTTTCATCTTTCATTCATTTGTGGCTCTTTTTGTGAATAGTTTCCTGTTATTGGTAATTGCAACAAAAATACCCCTATACACAAATGTCACAAGAATTGTCTCCTCTCTCTCTCTCTTTTTTTTTTTTTTTGTTTAACACATTGCAAGTGCTAGTAGGTGGGTCAGGAGAGATGTAAAGAATAGCAAAACCATTGTTTAGATTTTACTCCGCTTCAGCGTTCCTTCGCTTACACTCGTAGCAGGCGTCTGCACGTTAGCCATGCTGGGAGACACTTATCGCGGCCAGTCTATCCAAGCTTGTTGTCTTTTTCATGCCCATGGGAACTGATTCAGCAGCTGAAGACTCAGGAAGTTGGAGTGCGCAGACGGCGTTGTTCAGATCAGCTTTGCATCTGTGCACTAAGCTTCTTTATCTTGGCAGCTGCGGCCGCCGCTCAAAATCGGCGATGTGCACATCATCCTTTTTCCTCCTGCTCTTGCAGGGTGTTGTTTACATCTTGCAACGTGCGACACGTACTGGGCGTCCAAAAAGAGAGCGAGAAAGTGCACTTGCACTGTCATTTAGAGCTACTCATGCTGTCACGGTGACTCAGAGCTGCAGTACTACAGCACATCGCAAGCTTTCTTTCAACACCACAACACGTTTCAGTACAGATCGCTGTGGCTGAAGGGTGCTTGTGTCGTTTCAACGTAAGTCTCCGTTAATGTCCATGTATTCTACATTATTTCTGACAGAAAAGGTTTATGACCGATTAACACCACCTATGTGGTGTTAATCACTTCTACTATGACACAATGCTCACTGGGGTTTTTAAATCATGTTCATGTTTTCCTGTGGTGGGAGAACATAAAACACCAGTGTACAAGTCGATAGGGATGCAGATGCAGAATGCAATAATCATATTTCATGTGCTCCAGTTGTATCACTAGGATCTATTATCTAATATTGTATGTTGATCTGTTTGCCTTTTGGTTTATGAAGGCAAGTGAGAGTTTTTGCTCAGATGATGCTGGCTAGCTGATGGCTAATGTTCCTGTACCACAGTAAGACAACTAACAGCATGGAGCACCCTTACTACTATTATTATTATTATTATTATTATTATTATTATTATAACTTTTTTACTACGACAGAAATGCAGATGGTGCGTGAAGCATCAGGAATCTGGTACTGTTATTTATTGATTTTTTTTTTCTTTGCACACATTTTATATTAATATGTTCAGCCGTGTCACCCCAGTGCTAAAGAAGCAAGTCACTCTTGGCACAAAACAAATTATGAGGATTTCTCTGTTTTCATGACTCCTAACTTGTGCTATTTTGTCCGATTGCAGAACGAGACATGTCAACATCTCGATCAGCTCGAAAATCTTTACTACATCAGGACACATTTTGCAGATCGTAAATAATCAACCACTTCAATTATGGCCCAAACTAGCCAACAGAATATGAACTGCATCGCTCAGTGGACTGGCCGTGAATCAGCAAGAAACTACTTCTATCTTTCCCTTGATTTATTCCATTCCTGAATGACGGCAATTCACGTGCATGTATTCCCTGCATTCAGCTCAGGCTGCATTCACATGATCACGACAGTCCCAGATGCTTTAACAGTCCCCCTCATTGGTCACCTTCACACAGTGCAACACACACACTATTAATTAATACAATCAGGCCGGAGATTAGCGAATGACTCAGCCTAAATCACAGAGCTCAATCGCTTTTCTCATCTCTCTTCCTCATTTACGGCGCTCCGCTGTCACTCACCTGATGTGTAACGAGCCAGCAGACCTAAACAGACTAGTCAGTTTACTTTGATGCTTCTGGATGTTTACTTGCGTGCTCTGTGTGTTCCTCAGTGCCTGTGTGTCGGAGCATCACGTTCTCTTCTTGTGTCGCGTTCATCATCACATACAATAGTGTTGAAAAGTATTATTTTTGCCAGCAGACGTTAACTGGTTTTTACGGGTAATTTTGTAAAACACAAATCTGTTCTAGTGTCTGTACAGAGACAGGCACGTACAGTTCTAAATGGTATATAACTAACTGTATTAGTTCATGAAACCTGACACGTTGATTCTAGCTGTTATACAGAGACAGTGAACATATTGAATGCTAACTTGCATAGAATTATACTAGAAGTATGATACGATCGAGAAAAAAAAAGTGTTAAACAATGATTAATTTAATACTGTAAACTATGTATTTAATTACAAACGACCTAAGAAACTACCTGTGACATTTAGATAAAAATGATGACATAATCTCATGCATGCGATGATGAAGTACTTTGTTTATTATTTATTACTATCTATTATTTTATTTATTGTTTGTTAATACTCTGTTCAACAGCTTTTAAGGTCTTCAAAAAGGAAAAGCCCTGTGTAGGGTGCATGTTTTTATATATATATTTTTTGATTGCAATAAATGTTCACTCACCGTCTATACCGCTTTATCCTGTAGACAGGGTAGCGATCACACACTCCGGGCAATTTGGGAACACCAGTTAGCCTAACCTGCATGTTGTCTTTGGACCGCGGGAAGAAACCCACCAAGCACGGGGAGAAGATTGCAAACTCCACGCACACCGACCCCGAGGTGGGAACCGAACCCAGACCCTGGAGGTGCAAGACGACAGTGCTAACCACCATGGCACCGTGCCACCTGCAATAAATGTTTTCCTTTTTTGAAAAATTTAGCGTCTTGTGATGGATTCATGAACTCAATTCGCATGGGGAAGAATAACGATTCACATTTTCACAAGAATTGTGCAGCCGTACTGGCGAGATGGGGTCTTGTTTAGAAACATTAAATGGAGACCCTTTGTCAAACCCTTGTAAAAAAAATTTGTCTTTTAAGATTTTGACCCTGATTTGGATCACTTTGGAAAAAAACTGCAATGCTGCAAATAAAACAGCATGACCTCAGAAGATTCTAAACCCTCCTCACACGAACAAATCAAGAACCAACGAAAGCTGGTTCCGGTATAGTGCGTTGTTAATTTATGTCGTTGCATGTATGTAGCACCTCGGTCCTGGAGGAACGTTCTTTCGTTTCACTGTGTACTGAACTGTATATGGTTGAAATGACAATAAAAGCCGACTTGACTTGACTTGACTTGAACCAAAGCTCTAGCATGTACAGTTGCTCTGATATGCATTTAATTTTGTTTATTATTTTAATGATATTATTATAAATTATTACAGGAGTAAAAGTATCACAAAGTGCTGTTGGATTTGAAGTGAAGGCTGGATACCTGCTCTGTGTCTGTGAGTTGTGAGCCATGTAAGGAGAGGGATGGCTATAGCAAGGGGTCCAAGGCACACCCCCTTGACTCACACACAACTCTCTAGTATCACAGGCTTTTACAGACTCGTACGTTTGTAACCGTATGGGCTAGAAACGAGTAATTTGCCCAGGAAACATGGTGCGCCACCGCCACTCTACGTTAGCAATTTCTCCAGGAATTGTCTACATGCCGATCATACAGCTAGTCAGCCCAAAGCTGTAAAAGATTAAAAGAGCCTTAAACAGTAAATTTGGTTATTGTTCTGTGACCTTCCACTAAACTGGAACGCTTGGTTTTTCTGCTGTAGTGTAAGGTGTGGTTTCCTAATGCCTGCCCACATTAGTTGGGGAAGAATCCCAGGTGTCTGCATTGTTATCAGGTTTGGTGTTTTTTGTTTTTTTTTCTGATTGATTTTACAGCTACGAGGTTTAGTCGCCAAGACGTGTCCTCAACTACAGCCAAATGGTATTTCTGATGCATTATAGGGCCAAACATATTCATTTTTAACATCCTGTTCCGAAACTAAGATGAAGTTGTGCACCGATGTTGGTATTTGAGTTGCAGGACACTTGAGTTCTTCCACTTCAGTCTTGGCAATCCATGTCATATACGATTATTTGTTTCATTGTAGGGTTATGGTCGTGCGTCCGTGTAGTTCTGCGCATATAGTAGAGCTGTGCGCATTAATCAATTATGCAATTTAATCAATGTTTGTTGGTTGATTCAGTTACCTAGATCGATCGGTCAGTTTTCAGTTCAGAAAAGATTTACACTTTTTAAATAATTTACGTAAACTTAGAAAGGATAAATGGTCCAAATTTGACGAATTGCTTAACAAACATGGTTCGCATTTTTCACAAATCCTTGTGTTTTGAGAGAGTATTGCCATTTCTTCCTGTGTTAATGCTTGTTTGGGACAATGCTGCCACCTACTGGACTGGAGTGGGGTGCAGACAAGTGGCAGGAAAAAGCTTTTTAGTTATGTATTAGACATGCTGTATTATTATACAGCTTTGTGAGTTATAGTTTTGTATAAGACATGACATTTAAACAATAAAAAAAAAAACGTCACTCATCATTTCAATGCATTTTAGCTTTTAATGCTTCCTTACAAAGCCTGTTGCCTAAAATAAATCAGACGGCTGCTATGGAATCAAATCAAATTGTAAATTGTGTTGCACAAAACAGTCTACCTATGATTAACTGTGTTTAAATGTTCTGTTTCTGATCTACTTGCAAGCCAAAAGACTTTTTACATTTCTTTTGCTGTTTAAATGCGTAATGATCTTTTGATTAATTAAAAAAGTATTCAAAATCAGAACTAATTCTTTCGTCTGGATTCAGTAGTAACGTCGTTCCCATTAACGCTGGTACAAGTACGCTCAGTCTGAGACTGCCTGAAAGATAAACACAGCTCACGCTAGACTGGTTGGAATATATGGAGAGCATGAATTGACCCTGATTTACCCAACTGTGCAAACTAAACAACACTATGGTGTATTATGGGCTGCGGGGAGCATTTCATAACATGCAAGGTGCAAACTGAGCGACAGAACACGGAGAGGTGGTTGTGACTCCGTGGATAGAAACAGTAACTAAAAATTCCGAAGATCGCCAATGGTTTCGGTTACATTTCCCATCGCATTTCCCATGTTTCAGATTCAAGAACTATTGAGTTGTGTAGAGTATTCAGCCTCAGCCTTTGTCACACGCTTTAACCCTGAGCTTTATTTAGCTTTATCATGTGTAGTAAACCTCTCTGTTTACACTCGCGTCTCAAATGATTGGATTATACACTACCAGTCAAAGCTTCTAATTCCATGGTCTCTCCTGATTTTTATTTCTTTCTAAGTTGGAAAATGCTGTAGGCATCCAAAATATGCAATACTTTTATTTTGGACCGTTGATATTGAGATGTGTCTGCTACTCATGATCTGTAAAGTCTTCATAACTGTAATCTGATTTGCCGTTTGTTAATTGGCGATTTCTGAGGCAGGGAACTCTAAATGAACTTCTCCTCTGCAGCAGGAGAAGCTTTGATCTTGCTTTCCTGGGATGGCCTTCACGAGAGCCAGTTTCATCATGATGCTTGATGGGTTTTGTAAATGCACTTGACAATACTGTTCTTGCAAGAACTATTCCAGAACAGCTGACCTTTGTGTCTCAAGATAACAACTTACTGTTGTTGTTGTTGTTGTTGTTGTTGTTGGTGGTGGTGGTACTTAATTGCCTAATTAAATATGTGTTGTTTTATATATGTGAGAAACCTTCTATTTCATAGTTGTGTGAAAAAAAAAAGTCTAATATTGTTCTAAAATAAGTCCAAGCTTGTGTCCAAACTTTTGACTGGTACTGTAAGCGGTCAGCTCTTGTGACTGCATTTCTTGTCTAGAACCTTTTAACAGATTTGGCATCACTTCACAAAAAAGCTCCAGCACTACCAGCTTTACGGAGTTGGACGGCATTTCTTGAATAAACCATTGGGTGGTCAGTGAAAGCTTTAGAAGTAAGATTGCTGTCAAAGAAAGTCTGTGAAGCATGTGTGCAGCTTTTGCTCAGGTACTTTTTTTTTTTTTTTTTTTTTTTTTTCAAACTTGCAAAGAAAGTAAATGCCATTATCTGATGAACACACAGTAAAGAAAAAAACAATGGAATGCAGTTTGATTTACAACAGTTTTATTATTTATTATTATTATTTTTTTGCTTATTATTTACAGCCTAGTGAGAAATGTACTAAATAACTAGTGGATTTTAGCGAAACAGGCGCACAGTGAGATCAGAAATAAAGGGAATTATGACCTACCTAAACTGTTGTGACAGAATTAGATCAGAAGTACTATATATGGCTTTTGTAATAAGTGTTCCTCCCGGGCTCCCTTGGGGTGGGAGAGAGGTAGACTGCAAAATATCATGTAGGCCTGTAGCACTGTAAGATGCACTCACCTTGTTTGTTCAGCTTACGCTGTAGGGTAAATGTGGACGCAGAGTCGACCAGCCTGTCTGTTGTAACAGCAAGCACATTGACACATCGGCAGTGTGTATCTGCAAATGTCTGTCAGTTTAGCTTCATATTGAGAAATATTAAAACTTTATGCATTAAACTCACACTTCACCATTGTAACTTTTTCTTCTTCCTCCTCTTTTTTTTTCCCTCCACAAAAGCACTCTCGAGATCAGTGTTTTTCTCTTTACGTAGTTAAAATAGGCAGCAGATAATATGATTCGATTAATAACTGTATAAGCAGGTGTTTAGGTATTATTTTTAGTAATAAAATAATAATAAAAAAAAACAACAAAAAAAAAAACACCTACACCATGCATTTACATAAACAGGAGTGGACAAATGAAAAATTCTGTGTGCGCTGCTTGTTTTTTGTTGCCTGGAAACCACTGACGTAATCTGACATTTCCGAGCCTCATTCCTATGTCTATTGCTCAGATTTCTTCATCCCTGCCTTTTTGTACTTCTGAAAATCTCGCCTGTCGTCCGTTTAAGGTAATTAATCCAACTAGTAGAAAATAGTTCGGACTGATGGCCTGAACCCGTCTTCAGTCGATGTGTGCACTACAGCATGTGGTGGGATTCAAGAACAAATATCGCATGCCAAAGCAAGGTGCGTCATGCTACAAATATACTAACTCTCCAGAGGAGACTGTTTAAACATTGATTTTGATGAGTTGGTTTTTCCTCTTTGTCTGATTGTTAAATGTGGAAAAAATGCAGGTGGTTGCTTATTTTACCGTCTTTTTTTCATCTTGCTTATCCTTCATGTAGCTGTTCATGTAGGCTTAATCATTCCTGGTGCTAAGTTAGGGGTTTGTCCACACCTGCAAGAACTAATGAGGCTGGAAATGATGTCGCTTGGAAGAATGCAACTTAATTGATTACTTAATCATTTATTTTAATGTGTATTTACCTGTATCTGTCTAGCCACTTGTCTATTTTTCTGTCTATTTGTCTATTTGTGGGATATATAAAGAATGGGGGAAAATAGAAATTTGGTATATTTTGCGATACAAAAGTTCCCTAGGAGACCTTGGGTCTTGGCATTCATTTGGACATTACTTTGACACATGGCACCTACTTTGTGTAAACATTGTGTAACAATTCCACTTATGCCATTCCTTAATGGCAGTGGCCTCTTTCAGGAGGAAAATGCCCTCCACCAAACTGCAAGAATTGTTCAGGAAAGGTTTGATTCAGTGTGTTGTCCTTCAGGTTCCTCAGATCCTGCAAAACAAGTCAAAACCTGGTGGCCTATCTCGCACCTTACAGCACATACAGGACTGCTGCGAAAGATTTATGTGACAATTAAAACATGACACTTTCAGAGGTTTTGTGGTGTCCGTCCTTGCACAATTTTAGTCAGGAGCCTGCAATATTATTGCTCATCCATGTTTGATTGTACACTATATTGCCAAAAGTATTCGCTCACCTGCCTTCACATGCATATGACCTTGAGTAACATCCAATTCTTAATCCAGAGGGGTTAATATGATGTTGGGTCGCCTTTTACAGATATAACAGTTTCAACTCTTCTGGGAAGGCTTTCCGCCAGGTTTAGGAGTAAGTTTTTGGGACTATTTGAGCATTCCTCCAGAAGCGCATTTGTGGGATCAGACACTGATGTTGGAAGACGAGGCCTGGCTTGCAGTCTCCGCTCTAATTCATCCCAAAGGTCTTCTATCAGGTTGAGGTCAGGACTGCAGGTGCAGGCCAGTCGAGTTCTTCCACACCAAACTCGTTTTACTCATTATGGACCTTGCTTTGTGCACTGATGCGCAGTCATGTTGGAACTGAAAGCAACCATTCCCAAATTGTTTCCATAATGATGGGAGAATGTCCAAAATGTCTTGGTATGCTGAAGACTTAAGAGTTTCTTTTACTGGAAGTAAGGGGCCAAGCCCAACTCCTGAAAAACAACCCGACACTAATTCCAACATGAATGCGCAACGAGCGAATACTTTTGGCAAAATAGTGTATATATTAGAGAAGGAGACTTTTTGAGGCTTATACATACATCGGTTTGAATCCCTGATTGCTTAATTTTGCTCCCTTCGTAAATTACAACATGCACAGGTATAACAGTCATGCATTGGCATAACATGGTGTCGATTTCACCATAGAAACAGATACAACGTTAATAACCCTAATAATAACTTTAACAACTGAATTGCTTCTTTAAACCGTGACGATTTTTTACATTGCAGTTAAAGAGGTCTCTGATTAAATGTGACTGTTTCAGTGGAACTCAGTTCTGTAACCTCAGGCTTAATGTAACTTAATGGATCAACAAATGACAGCTGTGTCCTGCTTATCTAGAAATTCTTGTTGATGATAATTCCTGTATTTTGTCTTAAATAACGAATTCAGCTCATTATGTCTGTTTATTTTCATAGGAAGATGCATTTGAAGGTTTTGAAACAGTCATTGAAAATGGAAGAGTACATAGTCCTGAGGGAATGTCAACAGGTGAATTGTCTTTAAACATATTTTTTCATCCATAATTTAATGCTACTATATTTATCACACATACAGTCTATTTTCCTTTTCTTGGTAATATGTTATTGTTTATATTATCTTGGCTTCACCACCTTCATTTCAATGTTATCCTTTTTTTTTTGTAGCTAAATTGCCACATGAAAAGAAGCCAAGAGGCCGCCCCCCAAGATGTTTAACTGTGCAGAAATTGTCTACACGTGTTGAACCTCATCCTCTGCCTGTCATCACACCTCCACCCACAGAGAAGGTAAAGCGGCCACCAGGTAGACCTCCTGGTTCTGGGGAGAAAAGAAGAGGCCGTCCTCCTGCATCTGGTAACCAGAGAAGCTGGCCTCAAGGTGGCCAGACATTGCCCAGTGACAGCAGGGATGCTGGACTGGAGCAGAACTGTATTCCAGCACTTCGCAAAGACATTTTGGAAGATGACAAGGAGAGAAAGACTGGAAAGAGAACCCCTCTTGGATCCATGACTCAGCAGGAATCTGAGAACAAGTTGGCAAAAGTGGGCCGTGATTCGAAGGTGACCAAACTGAAGCGGATGCGGGATGTCAAAGTGAAGCCCCTTAAGTCAGGACTTTTAAAAGGTGTCCCAGTTCCCTTTGTGCCAAGACGGAGGCGTGGCAGACCTCCCTCTGCTGAGCGCCTCAAAGCTGAGATTGCTGCTGCTTCATTGGCTGTGGAGTTGTCCCCCTCTGAATCTGGCACTGCCAAACACAAGAGCTTTGGCGTTCGCCTAGAAGAGGATATGGATCCCCGCTCTACACAGCATCTCAAGCTCAGGGCCTCCCATTCTGCAGATGAATGCACTATCCCGGATTCCCCAGGTTCTGAATCAGTTGTCAATCCAACCACACCTCCAAAACCCGGAAGTCGTTTGGGTTTGCGACAAAGTCCCCGCCATATCAAGCCTGTGCGCACTGTCCCACCATCCAAACGCACTGATGCCACTATTGCAAAGCAGTTACTGCAGCGGGCTAAAAAAGGGGCTCACAAAAAGAAACTGGAAGCAGTAGGTACTCAGGGAGCGGCAGCTATTGAATCTGGTATTAGGCGAAGAACAAGAACACAGCTGAAAAACATTCGGCAGTTCATAATGCCTGTGGTGAGTACAGTGTCCTTGCGGGTTATTAAGACCCCTAAGCGATTCATTGAAGATGAATTTGGTGCCCCTCCCCCACACATGAAAATAGCACGTTTAGACTCTACTGTTCCAGCTCCAGTCACCCATCCCTCGACAACATCCTCCACTCTTGTTTCCACTGCTCCAAGTACAACCGGAACCGTGTCCATCTCTGGGGCAGGCCAGCCTGTCGATACCTTCCCGCACCCTCCACCCCCTGCCCCTCTTGCCAGTGCCACTGTTGCAACAGGAAGTCACCTCAGTAACAACAGCTGCAACAGTAATGGGCGATTCAGTAGCAGTGCAGCATCTGGCTCCAGTGCAGTGTCACAACATTCCTTCCAGCTCTCCTCAGGAGAGTCTTCACGCTCCAGCAGCCCCAGTCTAGATGACTCCTCTTGTGATTCGCAGATTTCAGATGGCACCCAGGTGCTCTCAGAGGAGCCTGACCATTCCCCTTCCTCTCAGGGAGAGAGGGAGGCTAGTCTGCACCAGTCCCCACGTCCACTGTCCCCACCATCTGAGCCTGAGACGGAGCACATGGAGTTGATGGAGCCAAACAGGCGAGGATGCAGAGGTCAAGGCCTTAGGAGAGGCAACTTTTTGTCACGTGGTCGGAGCAATCTGATCAGCAATAGGAAAAGAGCCATCATCAGCCCTGCCACAGGTGTAATGATGCCCTCTACTCAGGCAGGATCCCAGCAGGCTTCTTCTACAGCTTCTTCATCATCTTCTCCTCCGCCACCTCCTCTTCTTACTCCACCGCAGCCCCCACAGTCAGCCTCATCCGGTGTATCTGCCATTAGTGAACATCACCCCCACTCCCCATGGATTATGCCTCATACCATTGCCCCTTTCCTGCCTACTCCTCCGATAATCTCCGGTTCTCATGACAAACGCCGTGCCATACTGCGAGAGCCCACATTTCGCTGGACATCTTTGTCACACATAGAGCAGCAATACTTCTCTTCTGCCAAATATGCAAAAGAGGGCCTTATTCGCAAGCCGATATTTGATAACTTCCGCCCTCCGCCACTCACAGCTGAAGACGTAGGACTGATGCCTCCTGGACCTGGAGGAGGGGGATTGGCACCAGGAGGGTTCCCTTCACCAGGTGGTACATCTGGGGCAGGTTCTAGGCTGTTTTCTCCTCTACATCATCATCACCAGCATCCCTCATCTCGTTTTGAGCCTTCGCTCCATAAACGAAGCCCACTACTCCGTGCCCCTCGCTTCACTCCCAGTGCTGCCCACTCTCGCATTTTCGAGTCCGTCACTTTGCCGTCTTCATCGGGTAGCAGCCCTAGTTCTCAATCCCCTCTCCAGACGACACCACCTTCAAACAGGATACCACGACGCAGGAAGAGGAGAACATTTGGGCATTCCCGCATACAATCCAGATCACCCTCGCACTCCATGACCACCAGGAGCAGTCAGTCAGGCGTCCAAGTTGGAAAGAGCTCTGCTGAACTCTCTGCACTAACTAGCTCTGTTCCTACAAGTGTGACTGGCAATTCCAGCCCTTTACCTGGGATTGCAGTGAGCCCAGTTGCTCCAAGTGCCTTACCTCAAGCCCCTTTCAATTCATTCTCGTCAAGTTCTCTTGGTCCCATTAGTGATAGAGCCTCTGATGTTCGAAGAGTGGATGTGGGCCTTGGTGGTGGTGGGAGTTCTGCCTCTTCCTCATCACAGCTCTTCCCTCGTTTTGCTTCCAGTCCCCAAGGTTCAAGTGGGGGCACTGGAAGAATTGGGAGAGAGAGGAGCGTCTCAACTTCACGAGACACCCTTCCCAAGGAGAAAGACAGAGAGACGGAAAGAAATAGAGACCGTGGAAAGGAAAATAAAAAAGAAGCAAAAAAAGACTGGGATAGAAGAGGGAAGAGTCTTGCTTCGGAAGTCCCTACTAATTCCACTCCAAGCCTTTTTGCTGGGGATGGCAAGGATGTTGAGGATTCTTTCAGTCACAAAAAGACTCCTGGGCAAAAGAAATCTGTTTCTATTGACTCTGATGCAGAGACCCTTTCCGTTGACACAAATGTAATTCCACCAGCAAGGGCATTATTATCTAAAGGACGCATGTCCAAAAAAGGCAGATTGCCAGAAAAAGGTATGGAAGCTGATGAAATTGAGAAGAGCAAAGAGAGATCTAGCACACCCATCCCACCCATTCATTCCAGAAAACTCTCTACACCATCCCTAGGTTCCGTGCTCGACCATGCTGAAAAACAACCAGCCACAGACAGGCGTGTGGCAGGCCTCCTGAAAAAGGCTAAAGCCCAGCTTATTAATATAGAAAAGAGCAAGTGCTTGAAACCAACGGATCAGCCTAAAGTGCAGGTTGGTTTTCATGAATAGTTCATCTTAATTTCAATTGTGCTTGCTTAGTTTGAAAAACATTAGCTCTGCCTGCTTACTTACTCAGCTACAAAGAGCCAATCTAAGATATTTCACGTTAGCTAGCTACTGACATAAAATGTCACTCATATTCTTTTACTGTGATCATGTCTTGTAACATTTTTTTTTTATCAACTAAGAACTTTTGCTTTGCTATTATAATCTGCTTACTAGTGAAATTTTGTTGTGAGATTTTGTTTCAGGTAAAGGTGTCATGTCATAGTGTCTAAAAAAAATCTAAAGTAGCAGGAATGGGTAACGCCTATACACTTGCTCATACATGCAATCATCTTATCAACCAGCCAGATGTTCAGTTAATCGGTTAGTTTGATGTTTTCAGATCAAATATCATCAGCAACCGTGACGTATTCTTCAAGATCACCTTCTGATATTTGATGTGAAAACATCAAACTAACTGATTAACTGACTTGCCACTCACTGGATATAACCAATTAGTGTCAAGTCTGTTTGTCAGAAACAACTTGTTGATGAGCGAGGTCAGAAGACAATGGCCAACCTCATTCAGGCTGACAGGAACACTATGGTAACTGAAATAACCACTCTTCACAGCCATGCTGAGCAAAAAAGCACCTCAGAATGCACAAGGTGCTGATTTTTGAAATTATCAGAAGACCATATTGGGACATTCCTGGTCAAGAACAAGAATCTGAGGTTACATTGGGCACAGGCTCATCAAAACTTTACAGTTTAGGAATAGAAAAAGATATTTTTACAATATCCAGTGTTCTTAATAAAGCAGTTGATGAGAGTATATGACAGTACTGTATTTACCTTAGGCCTGATATAAGGGTAGGGTTAGAGGGATAGTTTAGCTGCAGTTTGGGTTCACAAGGAAAGACAGCTAATTTAGTTTGCCTCTCCTTTAAAGTAATAATTGGTTATTTGGATATCATCATAATAAAAATTTTAAAAAATCCTATAACGGACCTTGCCAAATTCAAGAAAAAAAGTCTTTATCCACTTAGCGCTAAATCAACTTAGTAAAAAATGTTTGCTTGCACAGGGTCAAGAAAGTGATTCTTCTGAAGCATCAGTTCGTGGTCCACGGATCAAGCATGTGTGCCGTCGTGCCGCAGTAGCATTGGGTCGCAATCGTGCTGTGTTCCCAGATGATATGCCCACCCTTAGTGCCTTGCCATGGGAGGAGAGAGAAAAGATCCTGTCTTCCATGGGGAATGATGGTGAGTGTTTTCTAGTAGGAACATTGTCTTAGTTTTAAGACATCGTGTCTACATGTACTGTATATTTACATAGAAGTGACTTTACTTCTCTTGTAGATAAATCTTCGGTGGCAGGTTCAGAAGAGGCAGAGCCTTCTTCCCCTCCCCTCAAACCAGTAACAAGACACAAAACTGTCCAGGAAGCGACACCCAGAAAGGGTCGGCGTTCTCGGCGTTGTGGCCAGTGTCCTGGTTGTCAAGTCCCAGAGGACTGCGGGCATTGCGCCAACTGTCTGGATAAGCCTAAGTTTGGGGGACGCAACATTAAAAAACAATGTTGCAAGTCAGTATGGGTTTGAAATATTTTGTAATTTCTTTACAGTTTTTCATTCTACCCATGTCATCTTCCTAAATTTTTTAACTGAAATCAAAAGGTACTTATTGTGCAGTATGAATATCCGCACCAAAAATAACGTTTCTCTTCTGATATTTAGTAGTTATCGTCAGTATTAAAAACAGCTGATTAGATGCTATGATTCTGATGGATGATGAAATCTTTAAACCTAAACTTTATAAAAGTTATTTCATCTAATTGATTTTTGTAGACAATAAATGAAGTAGTTATTGAACTATTATTAATTATTTCATTTTTTTTTTAGTGCAACATTACAGCTTTGCTGGCAGTTTGTTAACAAAGTCTAACTACCATATTTCTCATCCTTACAACTTAGTTTTATGAGATGGTCATACATTATTGGCTTTCCATTTGGAAGTATATTCAATTATTATTAAGTGTGTACTTAATTGCTGTTGCACTATGCAATATTAGGGTGTGTGTTGTTGTTGTTGTTTTAACCATTACCCTAAATTTTACCTTGCATGCCTTGAATGCTTCAGATGTATCTAACCCATAAGTAAATCTGTCCATTGTAACAGGGAAAGGAAATGCCAGAACTTGCAGTGGATGCCATCAAAAATGTTTCTTCAGAAGCAAGCAAAAGGTCAGTGTATCACTCCCTCTTCCAGACTGCAGAGTTCAAGAACATTGCCATTTTTCCCCATGTACGCAGTCGATCTTACTTTTTTTTTTTTTTTTTAGGTAAAAAAGACAAGAAGAAAAAAGTGCCAGAAAAAAAGGAAGCCCATCACTCTATGAAAGCTCAGTGCCCTGAGGTAAGCCTCAAATCAACCCCAGCTCCCTCGAAGGATGACCCTTCAGTGAAGAAAAGTGACACACCACCACCAGTACAGGACGAGGACAAACAAAAACAGCCGTCACCATCCCCACCATCACCCAACTCCTCCCCAGACAACGATCCTTCTTTACTTCCCAGCCCAGAGGACCCAAGACCACCCTTAGCTTTTCCAAGTTCTGCCTATAAGAAGGACCGAAAGCTGTCCAGCCCTTTATCCAGGTCCCCACACACCACTGCGTCTAGCCAACCACCAGAACCGTCTCAAGAGATCATGCAGCACCAAACCCAGACTCCAGCAAAAAAGGAAGGACCTACAAAGTCACCATCGAATGAACCCAAAAAGAAGCCCCCGCAGCATCCTCAGCCTTCGTCTGCTGCATCCTCTGGTAGGAACTGTTAGTGATGTACCTCCCCACAGCATTATTAATATGCGTTTTGTCTGCTTTTGATGTTGTATTTGTATATACATAGATCTTATTTTATTTTCAACTGTAGAAGCAAAGCAAATAAAAAAGCATCCTGTTCAGTGTAGTACTCCACCAAGGCCAAAACCCAAGGAGAAGGTAGGAGCTTCTTTCTAATTTTTTTTTTCTTTCTTTTTTCTCCGTTTCATACACTACTTGGCTCAGACTTTGACCACCCACCTGAATTGTTGTTTACAGGAAAAACAGATGGTCACCAAATCTGACCGCAGTACTTTAAACTTCCTGAGCACTCCCTCGACTGGGGGCACTGCCAAGCAGAAAGCACCCTCCGACGGAGTGCATCGAATTAGAGTGGATTTTAAAGAGGACTTTGACATTGAGAAGGTGTGGGAAATGGGTGGGCTCAGCATCCTCACCTCTGTGCCAATCACCCCACAAGTCGTCTGCTTTCTCTGTGCTAGCAGTGGCAACGTGGAGGTAAGACAGTCTCGGACACTGTGTAGCACTTTATTCGCGTCGGTTTAGATAATGGAAAAAAAAAATAACATTACACCTCCCTTTTGCAAGGTTAGGTTACAGGCAAGGTCTGCGAACTCTGTCCTGTCTTTTTAGACACTGAATTATACAGCAATGTTCCCTTACTGTCTGTGTGGGCCTTTCCACAGTTTGTGTTCTGCCAGGTGTGCTGCGAGCCTTTCCATATCTTTTGCTTGGGAGAGACCGAACGTCCTCTGAACGAGGAATGGGAAAACTGGTGCTGCCGCCGCTGCCGCTTCTGTCAAGTCTGTGGCCGTCGGCACCAGAAGACAAAAGTAAGGGTTGTTAGAATTAAAGCACTGCCTTTATCTCAAGCTTAGTATGTGAAGAAATTTTGCCACATCTTGGGTCTGAATAATAACAAACTGACTTAAATTAGTATACCCATTGTACTGTAGTTGATCTAGTTAGATCCCTTGTCCAGTGATCCTTCTAGTTTGTGTGTTCAAACTCAGATGGACTTTAAGTTACATCTGCAAATACTTTTGTCAATGTATGACCTATTATATCGATTAACCTCAGAAGGCTATGCTCAGAAAGTCGAATACAACAATATAGCATTTTATTATAGCCATTATATGTAATTAGACCAAAAGTCAAGTGTTTACATGCTAATATTTACTTGTCAATTGGATTAGCAAAGGTTTTCTCTGCCCTTTCAATTGGAAATGAATTCCTATCACGGCTGGATGAGATCAGATCAAATTGTGCTGATTAAGGTGTTTGCATGATGCATTTTTATTTTTAAGTGGAATATTATGGTCTGGGTAAATAACCCTAATGATATTTATGCAATCAAAAACAAAGAGATCGTATGTACGTGTCATGTTTCAGACTGTACATTTGGTAATGCAGATGCAAGCGAATACAAATGAACTACACCAAGCTATAAACTGTAAGCTGGAATGGCAAATCAAACACGAGTCCCTGAATATAAACCTGAATTTCTTTCGAAATCTGAGTTGTTCTTTTTCATTTCACACAGGAGCTGCTGGAGTGCGACAAGTGCCGAAATAGCTTTCACCCTGAGTGCCTGGGACCCAATCATCCTACAAGACCCACCAAGAAAAGAATCTGGGTATTGCATGCACCCTTTTCCGGCCGTTTGTTCCGTTTAATATTTTTAACTGGTGTAACATTTCCTTACTGAGATTAACATCCCCCGCAGATTTGCTTCAAGTGCGTCCGCTGTAAAAGTTGTGGCGCCACCAAACCGGGAAAGACCTGGGACGCGCAGTGGTCACATGACTTCTCCTTGTGTCACGACTGCGGCAAACGTTTCGCTAAAGGTGAATGTCGAGTACACTGTTCTGTCTGTATGTCTCGTTGCTGTACAAACCCATGTTAATCACATCTAATACCGTAAAATCTGTCCGCAGGAAACTTCTGCCCTCTCTGTAATAAGTGCTGTGATGATGATCATGAAAATAAGATGATGCAGTGTGGAAAGTGTGATCACTGGGTTCATGCCAAATGTGAGAATCTTACTGGTGAGTGGACCTGCAGCAGCCTGTGTAGTGTTGTAGAAGTCGAAAAAACATATTTAAAATATATATATATATATATATATATATATTTTTTTTTTTTTTTTTTGTGCTCATTGCTTTCTCGTTGAAGGAAAAGAAAATATATTTACCGTTGTTGTTTTAGATGAGATGTACGAGTTATTGTCCAGACTGCCTAAAAACGTGGCCTACACCTGTGTTAACTGTACCGAGCACCACCCACCTAAGTGGCGCACTGCCTTGGAGAAGGACATCCAGAGCAGTATGCGCCAAGTCCTCGCTGCACTCCTCAACTCCCGCACTTCCACTCACCTCCTCCATTACAGACAAGTAATTATTCCCAGCTAGTTACATCAAGCTGTATGTTTTTGTTTTTCTCTGTGTGGCTCTTTACTGATTTATGTCCCGTTGTGTCATAGGCAGTGATGAAGCCACCCGAGCTGAACCCAGAAACCGAAGAGAGCCTTCCCTCACGGCGTTCCCCCGAAGGGCCCGACCCCCCTCTTCTTACAGAGGTTTCCCTTCCCAGCGATTCACCCCTGGACTTTGAGTCTGTGGAAAAGAAAATGAATTCCGGGCACTACAGTTCTGTGGTAAGGGGTTTGCAAAGGGTTTGGGTTGTTGGTCCATTTCATAATTTGCAGGAGTTTGTGATTATGTGCTGAGAACTAAACATTGCCGTTCTGTCTTTAAGTTGGACTTCAGTGACGATATTGTGAGAATCGTCCAGACGGCTATTAATTTAGAGGGAGGTCAAGCAGAAAGCAGAAAGGCCAACAGCATGGTCAAGTCTTTCTTTATACGGGTAAGGCATGAGCGGGAGCAGGTGCAGTGTTTACAGTGCACTGTGCTTCAGGCTTGGAGCACTGCTGTTTATAAAACTAACATTGCTGTCTTCCTTGCAGCAAATGGAACGGGTTTTTCCATGGTTAAAGGTGAAGGAGTCTAAATTCTGGGAGGCACACAAAGCCTCTCACAAGTGAGTTGTCTTTTATTATTATTATTATTATTATTATTATTATTATTTCTTCTTTTCTTTCTTTTAATCAGTACATTTGTTTTCTATTGAAGCGTGGCAGTTTTTTTTCTTTTATCCAGGAGGATCTCTGTCATGTATTTTTTTTTTTTTTTTTTTTTAACTGTTATAATGTTTAGTTTGTATTAAGCGTATTCCTTAACTATTACAAGCCTTTTCATGTTCATAAAGCATTCTGGGATGTCTTTAGAATCTGAACCTTTAATTTAGGGCATGGAACCAGACGTTTCAGTGGTTTCAATGGCAGTGATATAATGTGAAGCTGTAACAGCTTGTCAGTGGGGTAACTGTCTCTTGTGCTCTCCTTCAGAGTACAAATATCACCTGTCCATGGGGAATGCATGGTTTAGTTCCATTGTTGGAGACCAGCCTCAAGTGTCGTATTTCACATAGGTGCTTCGACAAGTCTTGCGGTTGCCCAGTGGTTAGACTGAGGCAGACTTTGTCTGTTAATGTGAATTATTCATGGGTATATGAAACAACGTGTTGTATATTTCAAAAAGCCCTTTCTGTCATTTGTACATATTACAGAAAGGGGATTTTCAGATATACAACATAAAGCTTCACACATAAATCTACTTCTTATTATGAGGTAGTTGTTTGTATTTACTCTTCCATCAGATTCATCAGACTTTCAATTACGGTTTTGTTAAGAACTATTTTTATGTGTCTGTATGTTGAACATAGTGATCATAACACTAAGTGATGTTATTTTCTCCTTTCTGCTGCAGTAGTGGTTTACTTCCCAATGCTGTACTGCCACCTTCTCTGGATCACAACTATGCCCAGTGGCAAGAGAGGGAAGAAATGGCATGTGATGAGCACCATCTCTCTATGAAGATTATTCCTGCCCCTTGTTCTAAAGCTCCAGGAGAACCTGACTTCCCAATTGTACCTCCACCCCCACCTCCACAGCTTTCACCTGGTGAGGAACAATATGATGCACTACCTAAATTCACCCTTTTTTTAATTTACTTTAAATAATGGAAATATGTAATTTGCGAGAGCTTATTTCTCTCATACTATTTTATTTCTTTTCTTTTCTCCACCAAAAAAAAATGACTTAGACTTCATTCAGGAGGACGGCCCTGAACTCCCCCCTCCCTCCGGTATTGGCGACAACAGACAATGTGCACTTTGTCTGAACTATGGTGACGAGAAGACAAATGTAAGTCAATACATAGTGTTCAAACATAAATAAATCAACCATCAGTTCATTTCAGGAGTCAGACGGAGATTAATGGCTACTTGTTGCATTTGTGCACTACGCGCAAGTAAGCGTTAGGGTTGATTTTATACTTCTGTGTGGACATTTTGCAGGAACGGTCACACAGGGTGAAGTATCATTCTTGCATGTAATGTGAGTGTGCTCTCTAGAAGGCGCTGTTGCATAAACCGCACTGGAATTTACTGAATTAAACAGAGCAGAGAAGCCAAAAAAACCCAAAACAAACAATGCAAGTTCTGTGTTTTCCAGACAGAATAATAAATTAAACACATACATTTGTTGCATTGTCCTGTGGGACAAAAGAAACCTTACATAAGTGGTGATAAACCAAGATAATTTTCACGAAGGCGTTAACTCCTCTGGTTTCAGCAATATGAGTTTTTTATAATATACATATAATATGTAACAGTTTTTTTTTATTCTGTAGAATGAATGGTTTGAATGTATTTATTTTTTTGTATAATTAGCTATATACAAGCAAAAAAGAGAGGTCAGGTGGAGTATATACTCCGTTCAACCCAGATAGATCCAAGTACAGCTTGATACACTTGATTGATTTATACAGTTCCATCAGAAGAAGGCAAAATGCGCTAAGATGGTTATAAGAATCCAATCAAATTTTTTCCCCGGTATTCATCTCTTCCATCCTTCTGAAGCCTAAAGGGCAAAGGTCTTTTTTTTCCATTGAGCAAACCGAGTTGATTATATTGATAAAGATAGATCTTGTGAGCATTCCTCTAAAGCCATAATTTTGTTATTTATTTATTTTTACTTGCACCTATAAAGATGTTTACGAGTAATTTATCTGTCTTTGGAAATATTTCCTAGGGGAAAAAATGACATAAAGGAAAAAAATAAAACCATGGGTTTAATTTTTTTTTAGACCAGATCATATAGTTTTTTCTAAAAGGGCAGGAGCCCAATTTTGGACAGAACCAAAATACATAACCATAATCTACAGAAACCAATCCACACTCTCTCCAGCAGGTGATGAAACCTGTGTATTTTTGTTTGGAAGTAATAAAGAAAACTACCATGGTTTTCCAGCAAAAATCTGATCATAACCTGTGAGTTAGTAGAGGTAGACTAGAGGGAGGTAGTAGAGGAAGTTTTCCTCAGGTATTTCTAGTCTAAAAGAAACTACATGTAGTTCCCGACTTATGAACATTCGGATTACGGATTTCTGCAGATACGAACAGAGACCGTGTTTCTACGAACATTCATAACCGTAGATGTGAACAAATCGCAGAAGTATAGTGGCTCACATGTATTGTACAAAAAATAGACACTGCAGTGCACCAGATACCAATATTAACAATTGTATACAATATTTTTAGTGTGTAAGTGAACGTATAAAATGTCTAAAGTATATTGTATGTCTTTGTTTGAGGGTATGGCAGAAATAAGTCGTTCTCACCGGTTTCAGTAAATCAGGGAGCACGATGAGAGAAAATGGTCCTCAACTCAACTCATCTTTATTTGTATAGCACTTTAACAACAAGAATGTGGTGAATAATCCTAATTTCGTGTAATCCTTAACAAAACAGAGTTCACAGTCCAATACAGTGGAAAACAGCTCTGAGACAAAATGGCGTCTGGGATCGCTCTCGTGATTTAAAGGTGCAAAGACAACACTTACATTTGACATGTGTGAGTTTCATTTCATTAGGCGCGGTTACAGTATAATCATGTCAAAGGCGAATAAGACTCACTTTGTCGGATTTAAGAACAAATCCAATTTACGAACATGCACCCGGACTAGATCTGAAATCAGGGCCTACCTGTACTAGGTTGCTGCATAGAATTGGTTCTAATAATTAGAACTGGTTCAAAGTTCTGATTCAGCTTATTAATTTACCTATAATGCCTTTAATAATTTGGGAATTTTAGGCATAAAGAAACAGAATTATTTGTGATATTTTGACAGAGTCGGGGTCACTTATTTCCTTTAGAAAAAGTAGCTGCGAATCTGTAAGTAAGGTCAAAGCTATTGAGGTTTCCATTTGTCGTTATTTGGCAAAAAGAAATGATGCCTTGCTTGGTCTGTTGGCTCTACCTGTAATCCAGTGATGCTGGGAGGAAGTGAGGGTCATTTGTCATATGCATATTTTCTGCTGTTGAGGTCAGTAATTTAATCTCTTGATGCAGATCGAATCTTTTTACCACTTTTTTCACAGAAAACATAATCCAGTGGTTCCTAAATTGGAGTACCTCACTAACTCAGCTGGGGTAGCCCAACGCTGTCTGAGTTAAAGATCAATGTCCTTCCAGCTAGCCTCATATGTCAAGTTACATCAACTCACACAAGTGATTTCAGCTGAGCTGACAAGTAAAGTAATGTTTGAGACACAGTAAAGCCATGCTCAGGAAGCTGTATTGTTGGATATCTTACTTTAGGTCTTTTGTGGTTTCAAACGAACTTAGACCTGTGCTTGTCCCATTCTCATAACTGTTTAATAGGTACCTCTACGGGAAATGCTGCAAATGAATACAGGTCTTGGGAGGATATTCATTTTAATATTTTTTTTCTGCTGTTGAGATCAAGTGAGAGCAAGCCCAACCTGCCCAAGTCATCATAAATAGTCATTAATCAATGACATCCTTTTAGTCAAGTAAACTCCTACAGTAAGTAATTGATGTCTGGTGCCAGTTAAAATAGTTTTTGGCCACCAATTATTGCGAGGGGATATAATGAAAAGATCGAACTTGGGTTTTCTGAACATTGAGTGCATATCCAGAATATTTCCAGTATGTCCTCAGGATGAGCTTTAATAGTGGTACACCAGTTTCTGGGTTTTTGGTTATTATCATCACATCACCTGCTTATAGGCAAATGTTGTTTCCTTCCCCCATATGGATATGCCCTCAAGATGGGCTTCTTCTCTACTGGTTTGGGCTAATGGTTTGATGAAAAGATTTAAAAAAGTAGTGAACTGAGAGGACCACCCTGTCTACATCCTCGCTGTAACACTATCCGGTTGGAGAGTCTCCCAGTCATTTTTATTCTTGCTGCTAAGGAGGAATAGAGTGTATAAATGTTTCACCAATTCCAAGTCTGGACATTGTGTGTAATTTAAAAAAAAATCTAATCCAAGTGAGTCAAAAGACTTCTCAGCATCTAGGTTGAGAAGGACTGAACTTATTTTTCTTTAAAGATTATGTTGTCTATGCTACTTGTGTTAGCGTGTGTTCATCCATTTCTTAAAAAGCGATCTATCAAAAGGGGCATTACTAACGTCATTCTCCTGGCTAATATGGTTGCATTTAATTTGTAGTCTGTATTTAGGATGTTAATTGGTGTATGTCCTTAGCAGTCCATTTTCTCTTTTCCCTCTTTCGGTATAATTGATATAAACACCTATCTCCATGATGGTGGGAGGTTCCCTCCCTTCAAGGTGTAATTAAACAAGGCCTCTAA
Source organism: Clarias macrocephalus (assembly GCA_011419295.1). Lineage (NCBI taxonomy): Eukaryota > Metazoa > Chordata > Actinopteri > Siluriformes > Clariidae > Clarias > Clarias macrocephalus. The sequence goes on along the minus strand of JAAGKR010000463.1, from coordinate 15,817 downwards.
TAATATGAGCAATGGTTCTCTTCTAGATTTGTTCCACTCTTGGGGGAATCCGCCACAGCCGCAAGATTTGTCTGCACTGATCCTCTAAATGGCCCTGTTTATTTTCTATGCTAAAATTTTTGAAAGATATTTTTCATTTTGATCTTCACAAATGGAAAGGAAGTCTAATAAGTCTGAAAAGTTTACAAGTACTCTTATTTAATTAGCTCTCGTTTCATCTATTGCTTCTAATTGCATGTATAGTGATGTATAATATGTTTCAAATGTTGTTCTTGTGATTGTTAGTCTTTTGGCTGCTCCCGTTACAAACGCTTTCTCGATTTCATCCAATTTATTAGTTATCTTGTTTGTCACGGTGTCTCTGATTTTGTGAATTGTAAGGTAGAGGCTTTCAGTCCTGCTAAGTATCTGGGAATCTTTGATTCATAAATCTGAGCTTTTTATCAACTTCCACGCAACAGATTTTGTCGATTTCCTGCTTGAAGGATCTCATTTGTATTAATATGGAACAGTCTTTATTGGTGCTGTGTGCTTGCTCTGGAGTTTTAAGTTTTTCAGCTATAATTTTCCCTCCCAGAAAAGCTTTGGCAGTATCCCATAATATGGCTGGACCGACTTCCCCATTATCATTATGGTCCAAGTACATTTTTAATTCCTCAGCCATTTCCTTTAGGTGTGTTATATCACCTAACCTGTGTTTATTGGAAGTCCATTAGAAGAAAGAGGAAGTAAAGTGCCCGGCCCTGCAGGATTAAACTGTCCATTATAATAAACTATAGTCGGTTTAAAGCCTTACACTTTATATAACTTATTTATATTAATGCAATATCATGATAATATATTTCCTCAGATAAATCCATTATACAATAATGTAATTATATCACCATGTGTGACGCAAACATGAAACACAGAACTTTAATACTCACCGGGAAGTGTGAGAGTTTTATCGAAGGGGAGAAACATCAATGAATCGACTGCAGTACTGTGCAGAAGTCCTGAGTCCCCCCTAATTCCTTCATAGTGAATTGAATTTAACTATGTTGTTTAAACTGAAGAGGAGGGGAACAAATGTTTTACTCGGACAGGCTGCCAAGCACATAAAGATGCAATTTAAAAATTGGATGTTTATGTAACAACCTCAGCAGCAACCTCATTTCCCCTCTCTTCTGTTCCGTTCAGCATCACAAGTATACTAATCACCAGCCGGATCATCTTCCATCAACTGCACCTGTTTCTCACTGGTTCACCCCCTAAGTTAGATGTTTTTTGTGCTTGAATGATTCTTAGGTCACTTTGTGGCTTAGCATACAAGATACATTCTTCTGAAACTGGTCAGGTACAGGGACTGGACTGAAAGTGAGAGCCAAAACAGTCCTTCAGGAAGCCTGGAGAACTATTTGTTAAGACTACATTAAAATACAAGAAGTTCTGCATCTTTGGATACAAAATATGAATAATTGTGGGTGGCTCAAGACTTTTGCACAGTACTGTATATGCTTCAACTGAGTTTTTTCCCCTGTGTGTAGCTTTCATCCGTTTCTGTCATGAGCTGCTGTGATGAGTTTTAAGATTGGCTTTAACTACATATACTTCCAAAAGCGCACACACACAAGTATAAATTGACCTTTATACATCTTAGACGTTTTTACAGAACGTCTAAGATGTACTCAGGTTTGAAAGGTTGCAACATGTATAAGGTTGCATGCATAACTCAGTATTTTACATTTATTAAATTTTATACTGTCATTTTAGAGAATGTCATTTCTTTTAAGTGCTTTATTGAGTTTTTATTTCTCACAGGAATGTGGAAGGCTGCTTTACGTTGGACAAAACGAGTGGGCACATGTGAACTGCGCATTGTGGTCAGCCGAGGTATTTGAGGATGATGATGGCTCCCTTAAAAACGTCCATACAGCCGTAACCCGCGGCCGACAGCTGGTAAGGCCATATTAACCCTGTGTTTGTACTGTGTCTCTTTAGTATATTTACAAGTAGTTTCAATTCTTTAATACCATTTAACATTAAGTGGTTTGTTTGTTTGTTTTTTTTACTCTTTTTTTTTAGCACTGTGAGAATTGTCAAAAACCAGGAGCCACTGTAAGCTGCTGTCTTGCGTCCTGCTTGAGTAACTACCACTTCATGTGTGCTCGTCAGTGCCACTGTGTCTTTCTGGAAGACAAAAAAATGTATTGTCAGAAACATAGAGATGTAATCAAAGGCGAGGTAGGACAATCATTGCTTAATTGATATTTAGAATTGTTAGGATCACTGCAACAGAAATCCAGAATATCAACCATATCGGTATTGTTGTTTAGGTACTGTCAGACACAGGATTTGAAGTGACCCGGAGGATTCTGGTGGACTTTGAGGGGATGAGTTTAAAAAGAAAGTTTCTCCATGGCCTTGAACCAAATAATGTCCACATGATGATAGGTATTTACAAAAAAAAAATTTGTTTACAAACTTGAAAAAAAATCAAATGGGTGTATAATTGATTGAATCTTTTTTTTGAACCAAGGTTCTATGACTATTGATTGCCTTGGTATGTTAACGGACCTCTCAGATTGTGAAAGAAAACTCTTTCCTATTGGATATCAGTAAGTTACTCATTAGGTCACGGATCATGATGTTTTTGTGTGCTGATTAAAAAGTGTGTGATGTGAACGTTACATCTCCTATTTTAAGATGCTCAAGAGTCTACTGGAGTACACTGGATGCTCGCAAACGATGCGTCTACACCTGTAGAATTCTGGCATGCCGCCCTCTAGTGGCAGACAGTATCAATAACAGCACAGTTGCACAAGAGAACAATTATACTATCGCCCACAGCCCACCTCCAGTCTCGGGTAAGATCTAGAAGTTTTATTTAACTGTGAAAATTAGTTGCAATTTGGTGTTTAATTAATTTATTTATTTATACATATATTTATTTATTACAAAACATGTAACAACCTCCCCTTCTTTCAGTAGTTTTGGACCCATCATTGATGCCTGGTTCAGTTTCTGTTGACCCTAACATCTCGCCCATGATGCCAAAACCAAGGGCTTACTTTAGAAACAGACACCCCAGTTACCCACCCTGTCATCGTTCTCCTTCCTCTAGTCATCTGTCCACTTCAGGTGTTTTATTTTAAACATGTACTATTATTTATTCTTCGGCTATGGCATTTTATCTATAACAGTTCTTTTTTTTCTGTTTTCATCCCAGGGGCTGTCAGTTCAGCTCATGAAATTGTAACTGTTGGCGACCCCCTGCTGAGCTCCAGTCTACTTAGTATTGGGTCTCGTCGCCACAGCACTTCCTCACTCTCACATCAGCAGCCAAGACAGAAAATTTCCTCCATTCCACAAGGAAGTAGCTTATCCAGTCAGATCAAAACAGTTTCTTCATCACATGCTTTGACTTCCCAGGACCATGCATGTGGAGATTCTGTAAAAGGGAACATGTTTAGTGTTGAGAAACCTCTGTGTCGAGAGACAGCCACTGTAAAGACCATAGCCCAATTCAGGCCCGTCTATGGCGTTACAGAGAGATCGGGTAGCGGTAGAGATTCTGGCAAAAAGCCACATGAAGGAGAGCGTTTTAAATCTGCTCCATCAGTAGTCCTGGCATCGCCTCCACTGGGAACGGCAGTTTTGACTGGGCATCAAAGGGGCAGCGACAGCATGAGGGTAGAGAAGGGGAAACCTGTGACAAAAGACACCGATCTACCAGCAGGAGCTGCTCTTTTGACCAGTAATCCACTCAATACTGATTCAAAAGATAATGGTGTTCCAGGGAAAGAAGCAGTCATTACATCAGTGCCAGAATCTAAAGATCTTCGAAAGACTGGTTCCCCCCAGGCACTGTACCACAAAACTGGTAGGAAATCCCATGACTGTGTTTCAGGACCATCTCCAGCTGCAGCTCTTAAGCCTATCTGGGCACATGGAGTGATTACGGGAGAGGAGGACATAAAACGAGGAACTCAGGCAATTCCCAGTGTGGTAGCTAGTCATGTGACCCCTAGCACCAAAGAGAAGCCCTCCAAAGTGAAATTAGCAGAGGGCAAGGATGTTTCAAAAGAAAAGAAAGACGTGGCTCAAAACAGTAAGGTACAAATTGTCAATAGTAACTCCAGCAGCTCTAAAGGCAGTAATAACAAAACCCAGGCCCAAGTGTCATCCTCACGAAATAATACAAATAAAGGCACAACTGTCATCAGTAACAAAACTACAGGCTCTGTGGAAATCACTAAATCGCAGAATCAGAGAAGTGAAAAACACTTTAAGTCTAGAGAGAGATTTAGTGCAGAAAAAAAACACAGTTCTGATGTGGAAGCAATTCAGTCGATGCCAAGTTCACAACGGAGTTCAGGCCCCCCACATGTTCTCCCTAAATCAATAGAAGAATCTGTATCAGTTGAGAAGCACTGCACAGAGAGAATGTCTCTGGTATCTCAAAAAATGGATCCTAATGGGACCAAAGCTGTCAGCACATGCTCTAATACAAACACATCCACTTCCAGATCCCCTGGCAGCCATTCTTCGCAAAGAAAGTCTTCCCATGCAATGCTCTTTTCTCCATTTGCAAGCTCTGAAAGCTCGGAGTCTGATAGCCACACACATCTAGAAGAGCAGAGCGAGGACCACCACTGTGCTGAGGAGGATGGTGACGGGGCCGATCATCAGTTGGAAGATGAAAGCTCTCCAGAGAAGCACCATGAGGAGGACAGTGATGGTTCCACAAAGAGGCGATATCCTAGGCGGAGTGCTAGAGCTCGTTCCAACATGTTCTTCGGGCTTACTCCCTTCTACGGTGTCCGTTCCTATGGTGAGGAAGATCTTCCTTTCTACAGCAGTGGTGACATCCCTATAAGAAAGCGCTCAGGTGGTAGCAAGCGGTCAGCTGAAGGACAAGTAGATGGTGCCGATGACATGAGCACATCATCATCCGCAGACAGTGGAGAGGATGAGGAAGGCTTTCGTCCAAACAAGGATTCATACTATTATAATTTCACACGAACCATCATAAACCCCAGCTCAAGTTTCCCTTCTATTGAGGGTATAGATCAGTGTTTGGGAAGAAGATCACAGATCCACAGGTTCATGATGGACGGAGCAAAGGAAACTGACGATGAAAGCGATGAAATAACAGCAGCGACCAAAAGTTTGGAATGCCAACAGATTGGTCAGCTGGATGGAGTTGATGATGATTCTGAAAGTGACGCGAGTGTAAACACCAGCAGCACCACCACTGCTACAACATCCTCTACACATAAAAACTCAACCAAAAAGAGAGGTCGAGAGAGCCGAGCTGAGAAATTAAATGCTGACTCCGGGAAAGAGGCTGAAAACACTGCTAGTGATGGAAGCGGCCATAGCCGCGATGCTCGTAAAAATGCGAAGGATACCTGTCTGCAGTTAGGAAGCGTAAAATCACAGGGACAGGATCCTCTTGAAAACCAGCTGTCTGATCTTCTCAAGTCTGATTCCGACAATAACAACAGTGATGACTGTAACATTTTGCCTTCTGACATTATGGAGTTTGTGCTAAACACACCATCCATGCAAAGTTTGGGACAACAGCCAGAGGCTACCTCCACTGAACCATTTTCTTTGGACGAGGGCTACGGTGTTGATGTAAATCGAAGGAAGACTATCCTCTTTGAAGATTTTACCCAGCCACTCGCCAGCACAGAACCTGTAGAGAGTGGAGTGAGCACCTCAATTCCAGTCGAAGAACCCTTTGGCCTTCCCCTGGAGCTGCCGTCTGACCTCTCTGTGCTCACAACTCGTAGTCCATCTGTAAATAACCAAAATCATGGTTCACTTATCTCGGAGAGCTCTGAGCGCAATATGCTGGCCCTGGCTGCAGAGGAAGCAGGAGTCGATAAGGTTGGGGACAAGCAGAGAGCTGGAAGCGCTGTATCTAATGAGAGTCCTCAAGATGATGGTGGAGATTCACAGGCGACCGAAGATAACATGACAGCTGATCATTTCATTTCTGCCCGCATTGAGGGAGATCACATTTCAAGTCACGGAATGAACCAAGTAACAGAATCAGGGAATCCAGATCTAACCAGAACATCTGGTACACCAGGCTTGCCAAGTTCCCCCACTGTGGCTTCGCAGGGTCAGAAGTTTATTCCTTCTGCCACAGTCAGTACAGGTCACTCTCAGATTGTCAGTCCTGCTGTTCAGTCGACTCCTTCTCCTTTAAAAGCTGGTCCAGAGAAATTAATAGTGCTCAATCAACATTTACGGCCTCTTTACGTACTGCAGACTCTTCCCAATGGCGTAACTCAAAAGATACAGATTGCACCTTCTGGCAGTGCACCTGTATTAACTGGTCTCAGTGCTGGAATTTCCCCCTCTCCATCTATTTTCCCTGCTGTTACCAAAGGTTTAGTTCCTGTGCCTCATCATCCTCAGCTTCACACCTTCACTAACACCACTCAGACAGGTTTCCAGTCAATTATTCCCAGTACTACATCTGGCCTTTTTATTGGTGTTCCTTCTCATGATCCACAAATTATTGCATCAGAAGCTGGACAAAGACATGATCTGGCCCCGAGTGTTGCTATGGTATCCAGTGCATCATCCATTTCCCCAACCCCTACTGTTCTTACCACTGGACACGGCAAAAAGCGGCCGATTTCACGTCTACAGCCTCGTAAAAACAAGAAGCTAGCCAGATCCAGGAGCCAGCCCACACTAGCACCATCAGAGGTTGCGCCTAACATGACTTTTATCAATCTGTCTTCTCCACAAATTGCTACTGGAATCCCTGCTCAACCAGGAATAGTTGAACTTGGCACAATAACAGCTGCAGCTGCCACGTCTCACCGCAAAATGCCCAACATCATAAAACGCTCAAAGTCTGGCGTAGTATACTTTGAGCCTGCTTTTCTTCCACAACCAATGCCAATCACAGCTCCTGCTCAAGCTGGTATCATTGGACACGATTCCTCAACCCACTTATTGCCGTGCACTGTTTCAGGACTTAACTCCAGTCAGTCATTGTTGAATGTGGTATCAATGCCTCCTACAGCACCTGGGAATCTATTGGGGGCAAATTCAGTGTCTTTAAGTACTCCAGGGCTTATTAGCTCCGAGATTACAGGTCCCATAAGTAACCTTGTCTTTAAAGCCAGTCCACATAACCTGGGCCTGCCAGAGCAGCAAATGGTTCTCCAGTCTGGAGCGCCCATGGTGTCACAAATTGCCAATCATGGCCAGACTTCCATTGCTAGTAGCATCTGCGTTCTTCCACCAAATCAAATCAACATGTCACCCAGCCAGCACCAGGACAAAGAAAGTAATGTTGGCAAAGAAAGCAGTCTTCAGAATCCTGTCACCAAACTTCTCGCAGATCCGACCATTGATCCCAGTACAAATGCGTCTGGCCAAGTGGCTTTTGTGCCCAGTCACATCACCCAAGAATTGGATAAGGGTCATACAGTTGGAGTGTTTACCCAGAGCCCACAAACCTCCCCTATTTCACAAGTCCCAAGCCGACAACAAACACTGAAGTCACCCACTGCCAAAGCTTGTACAGGCATTGGGAAGGTAAAGCAAAAGGCAAAAAGGACCTTACCAAGTGTAGCCAATACTGGTGGAAAGAAGCACAAAGGTGGGCCATCAGACACCCTGGCAGAATCACAGGGCTTTCCTGAGTCTGCAAATCAGACATCTTTACAAAGGTAATCGCAAGCAATTTTGCAACCTTGCCTTGCCAAGTATGCCTTCTCTAAAGACATCTAAGTAAAGTATGATATTTTGTTTATCAATAGGGGTAAAGAGCATATGGCCCTCGAGCTGACGAATATGGCAAAGCCTAATGAAAAGAGTTCAAGAAAGAGGTACATACATTCAAGATAATGAATTTACAACAACAAAAAAAACACTTTTAATTTCAAATGTTTTACTACTGGACTAAACTAAAATTTTCTTGCTTGCAGTAATTCTAGAAAGTGTGAACCTTCTTCTCTTAATCAGAAGGCTGTAGAATCCCATGATGAAAAACTCAGGACTGCTAGTGGGTATACTTTTAATTATAGAAGACATACCTGTGCTACAGTGATTTTATTTTTTTATTTTTTAGATGATTTGTTTAAATACTCTGAGTAAATAGTTTTCTCTCTGTAATATGTGTGATATAGAAAATTCTTTGCTCATTTCAGGTCTTTCTGGTCAGAATGCTGACCGAGCACCTGCTTCTTTGCTAGTAGCCACTCCTGATCAGAAGGACAGTGGACAAAATTCCCCCTCAGACTACAAGCCCAAAAAAGGCCTCCTGTTTGAAATCTGCAGTGATGATGGCTTTAAGGTCTGCTGTGAGAGTATTGAAGGCAAGTTGATTTGTGCTTTTATTGCAGTTGAGTTTATCTGAGATTAAGGTCTCCTGCTTATATTGCATGTAGCTGTTTTAATAACTTAGGTCACACATACTAAGGTTATAAAAATAAAAACAATGTTTATTATTTTAAAATATCGTAATAAATGAAGTAATTACGTAGAACCAGTAGCCTAAAAAAAGGCAGGAAAAAAAGCATTTTGTTAATTTTGGGTTTATGAGAAATGTACAGTACTATGCAAAATATTGAGCCGCCACTTAGTTCTTCATATTAAGTAAAATTATATTGATTAAATTAAAGAAATGGAACTATGTTTTACTGTAACATGCTGCAACATGCCTAAAGATAACATTTATAAATTGGTTGTTTATGTAACAACCTCAGAAGCAAACTTATTTCCCCTCTCGTCCATTCCAACCACTCAGCTTTCAGTATAATGATCCTTAGTGTACTAATCACCGGCCTGAACTTCTGTACCTGTTTCTCACTGGTTCATGCCTTCACTTGGATGTTTTTAATGCTTGAATGATTCATAGATCACTGTGTGGCCTAACAAACAAAAGACATTCCTCTGAAACGGATCAGGTACAGGGAGTGGACTGAAAATGCGAGGCAAAAGCTTGCCTGTACAACTATTCCTCAAGAGCACATTTAAAAAATACAATAAAGTGTATAAAAGTGAATAAATGAGGGGTGGCTCAAGACTTTTGCACAGGTGGGCCTTTTTACTATAGGTGGGCAAGGAGAAAAAATTGGAATAACAAAAATCGGAATAAATCGGTGCAGCACTACGTTGTAGGCGGCTAAAAAAATTTTTTTGATCTATAATATTCCTCTTGTTATTGTTTTTGTTTCAAAACTGAAAATTCTGATTTTGACCATTTTGTTCTGAAACTTTTACTTTCACTTTTGCATCCCTAATAGATGTAGCAAACTCATGATAAAACTATGTTCTTACAGTACGGTAGCTAAGGTAAAGATTTTATTCCACATCACTGATAGGGTAGTGGCAATGACGGCTCAAATGGTAAAGGCTCTGGATTACTGATCAGAATGTTGGTGGTTCAAGCCCCAGCACCGCCAAATTGCCACTGTTAGGCTCTTGAGCAAGACCCTTAACCCTTTCTGCTCCAGGGTCGCTGAATCCTGTCTGAGCTTTCTTACTGGGATATGCGAAAAAATCATTTCACTGTGCTGTAAGGTAGTGTGACAAATAACTGAATCCTAACCTTACTGAGCTCAAAACATTTTTTTATTCACATTGACAGAGACTACACTATTCGAGTGCTTGTGAGATTGAGTGATCGTGGCAGAGCTTTTAGTAATTGTCAGTAAATACCAGAGCGTTCCAAACATGTGCAGATCATTCCAAATTTATATGTGGCTCATCTCAGGCTGCTCCTAAAAATGTAATTATGGCGCTCCTACAATAAAAAAGAATAAAGTCATGCAGATCTTTTAATATTAGCAAACGAAATGTCACTGAATGTCAGAGCAGTGTAATCGTTTAGGCATGCTAATATGTAACACAATGTAATATTGGTAATTATCACTAGTAATTATGTTAATAAAACAGGATCTTAATAAGTAATTGTATTAATCAGTGGTGGTTTCATGAAACTTTTAATTTAGGATATATCATTTAACTTGATATTTGTTTTCTTTGCTTACAGAGGCTTGGAAATCTTTGACGGATAAGGTCCAGGAGGCACGCTCTAACGCCAAACTTAAAGAGCTGTCTTTTGATGGTAGGCACATCCACACCACATGATTAGTTCTACACAAAATTCAAGTCAGTGTTTTGTATATAATCATTTCCTGTTCCTTTTTTTTTATATTTTTTTTTTATCAGGTGTGAATGGGTTGCGGATGCTGGGTGTTGTCCATGATGCTGTAGTTTTTCTTTTGGAGCAGCTATACGGTGCCAGGTACTGCAGAAACTACAGGTTCCGCTTCCACAAACCGGAGGACGTGGATGAACCTCCTCTTAACCCTCATGGATCTGCTCGTGCCGAGGTCCACCACAGGTATGAAGCACACTGCCTTTGTGGTTTGGCCTTGTATTGTGCTTGTACTGTACACCGGAGGCATTTTTGGGGTTGAGCTGATTGAGGCATGGTTTAAAGCATTTTTCCCTCCTAAGCTTCACTCTTCCTTTCTTGTGTATTATAATTGTTGTATAATAATTGAAACAATTGTGCAAAGATTGCTAATATGATTCTAAAGGACTATTAATGACGATTGTTTTTTGTTGCCTCAAAATATTCACAATAGGTTAGTGAGTATTAGATGAATGGATAGTGTCTTCTCAACTGAATATCATTTTGTTATCCTTCATTAACATGCTGTTGTTTTTTGTTTGTTAATTGAAGGAAGCTTAAATGGAGTAGTAGTTATTAATTTGTTACAATTAGAAAAGAACAAAACAAATCCTCCACAGTTGACTTGGAGCAAATGCACGGGGTATTCAAGTCAAACCGGGACTTTTGATTGTGCAAAATAACAGAACACAGTAAAGAGTAGAAACTCCCTTTATTTCTCTATATAATCCCCTGCTGCACTAAGGCACTCAGTAACACCCAGCCGTGCTCCGAGTTCCCACAGCCAGATGTGTCTCTTCTGCAATTTGGCAGCAAAGATTTTCAAAGATCAGGTGTCCACTTGCTGAATGTTCAATGGGATGACTGCAGTGATCTCCAAGCCATCTCAGCTGGGGTTGTCATTGATAGACGTTCACCCTTCTTTAAACCCATTGCGCAGTAAAAAATTTTGTCACAAGTCCCGGTTTGACTTGAACGCGTAGGTTAAAAACAAAACATTACAAACCGAGATCAGTGGATAAATCATATCATATATCAAATGGTGATTGAACACAAAGCAGGAATGGTATGGATGGTCAGTATAAAAGCGGTGGAGGCATATTCATATACATAATTCAAAATTAAACAACTTCTTCATTCATTTAACAGCCAGGCAAAAGAAAAATGGAGAAAAGGGTGTTAAAATGTGTAGCCTTGGCTAACCATTTGTTACTCTGCCTTTGATGTAAAGAACAAAGCACAGCATAACATATGTATAAAATGTATAAAAAGACTTTTTTATTGTAAAGTCCAATCTGCTTCATAAATTGTGCAGTAAATCATATGCATAATTGTACATTAAATCTTATACTTGGAACAATTCATGCTTGATAACAATTGATTCACAACTATTTTATGTCTATTTTGAAGACTAGTAATTTGCTGATTTATGGTGTTCATGATTCTTCATAACTGTTCTTGAAGGAGGTCCGTGTTGGACATGTTTAACTTCCTGGCTTCCAAATATCGGCAATCACCTGAGTACAACCCTCAAGAGGAGGATGAAGAGGAACAGTTCAGATCTGCTCGGTCTGTCTTTACATCAGCCTTACCTTAACTTCTCGGTTTTTGTCTACTCCATGGTGATTAATATTTCTTCTGTTGGCCTTACAGACGGTGCAGCATCACAGACGGGCCTCTGGCTGCGAGGTTCAGAAACCTAAAGAAAACATCCAGAGACTCTGTGGGCGTGTACAGGTACCAAGTTTTCCTAACTTCTGGTGGCTCTGCAACTTTAATATGGAGTAGTGTTGTAATGCAAGCCATGTTACTGTTGGCAGGTCAGCCATACATGGCCGGGGTCTGTTCTGTAAGAGAAACATAGATGCTGGCGAGATGGTGATCGAGTATTCAGGCAACGTCATCCGATCTGTCCTGACTGACAAACGAGAAAAGTACTACAATGCCAAGGTAAACACTTGCACTTTCAACATGTGCATGATAAAGTGTAATGTACTTGCATTTGTGTGTGTGTGTACACACACACACACACACACACACACACACACACACACACACACACACACACACACACACGCATACAGTGCACATGTTTTCACTAAGGGTCCAACAATACAGTGTTTCATTTTAACATTTAACAAACTGCATGTTTCAGTAGTCTGTCATTGAATATGGCTTTAAATTATTATGATGAATCAATCATACACTGATTTTTTTTTTATCTCTGATCAGGAAAGGCAATAAGGGTTTTAAAAAAAAAACTCCTCTCCTAAGCATTTAGTTTCACAAGCTATTACAATACCATTCCAGCTGGTGGTAATATGATGGCTGTACCGAAAGTAATGCAAAATTGGGCATAATCTTTTTTTAATTAACTGTGACATAGGTTATTGCACATGTCGATTGAATAACTCTTCCTCTATATATAAACATCAGAAGCAATGCATTTGCACCATTGTTGAACCCAACTTTCACATCCTCTTTGAAAACACCCTTTGTCACAGTTGATGGTCTCCCACAGCAGTACAGAATGTTTACAGAGATGACACCATCGACAAGAGCAACATGCACAAAAGGATGAAGAAGTACAAAGAAGGGGGGTGAAAAACATAATTGAAGATAAACCACGCAATGGCAGACCACCAACCATGACAAAGGGGATTTTTAAATCCCCTTGATTTTCAAGATCAGGGGTTGGGTTCAACGAGGGCACAAAATGCATCGCTTGTGAAGGAGACTATGTTGAGTAGTACCTTTAAATAGAGGAAGAAGGAAGTTACACTATCAACAGACGCAATTTGAACCACCCATGTCAGTTATTAAAGTTATGGCCACTTTTGCATTACTTTCAGTACAGCCCTCGTATCATTACATGTGTGCTGATATCAGGTAGACTACAAAACGTGCCCTTGATGGCATTTCACGGCTGATTCAACCCCGGGTAAATGAATCATTGTGCCAGTTGGGAAGTTTACAGCTACTAATTTGAGACGCTGCTTAGTATCAGGGTTGCTGGTTTTGGCAAAAATTTCTACCCCCAACTGCATCCAAACTAAAAGACAGGAAGACATTTTTTTTTGTTCTTTTGTTCAAGGTCACGCTTTTTTCCTTTTCTCTCCCCAATTTGGCCACCTGCCAGTTCCTGCCCCTCAGCTGGAGAGAATGAAATCTTAGACACATGAAACTACCCAACCACAACTTTTTGTCCTGCTCATGCTGCGTAATACACTGTGAGGAGAACGCCACCTATCCGGATTTACATACACGAGTTTGCGCACACTATTGGCAGACTAGCCACTTTGACAGGCAAGAGTGAGCGTACCATTCTATCCACCCGAAGATCATATAAATACATATATTTATATGTATAGAAGATTTGTGTCCAGATTTTGGGATCAAATTGGGAATATGTGCCATGGATAAACTACAAACAAGCAACAAGAAGGCTAGTTAAGCTCAAGATAACTAAGGTTGCTTTCACACTACAGGCTGAGGCACAGATCCAAATACACTTGACCCCAAGTCTGGTACGTTTGCCAAACGCAATGTGGTCTCAAGCACGGTATGTGAATGTAAATCTATGGCGTACAGTTTGCATCAGATATGAAAGTCAACCGTATCTGAACATGGAAGTGGATCCCTGGTTAGAACATAACATCATCAGTTTCGTCTGTCCCCTCTGAAATCTGTGTCCTAGTTTCATCCTCCATACCTATAGCTAATAAAGTAGGGAGGCAGTTGAGAAAGTCATATTTTTCCTAAAACATTGTGAGAAGGTTGATGTCCCGTGTTCTCAGGTAGATAACAAATATAAGTAGATAACTAGAGAAGTACATTTTCTGAAAAAAATGTGAGTGGTGCTTGCAAAACATTGGAGTCATGCTAGCAACATGATAATCAATGTCATCATCATGCTAGCAACATGCTAATCATCGTAACGTCATTCTAGCAACATGCTAATATTACATTAACATGCTAATATTACATTAGCATGTGGACAACAGTGGAACAATGTTCCGGATGCATGCTCGTATATCAAAACACTTGTAAACCAGATTGAATTTTCCCATAAGAAATAATGGAAACTCAGCCCCAAAAAATAATTAATAAAAATAATTAATAAAAAATATAAAGTAAAAATAAAACAAATTAACATGCACTTTACCTTTAAAAAAAAGTAAAAATAAATCAGGACAGTGTTTACGTTTGTATGTGTGTGTGTGCGTGCGCGTGTGTGTGATGCTAAAGTAAGAGGAGAGAAGGAATGAGCCCCTCCCCGCTCCCTCTACTTGTCTTACACAGTAACTCTTCCTCCTCTCTTATTTGAGTTTCACACACATGCGCGCACGCACAGCGGAAACACTGTTTTATCTGGAAAATAAACAAGAAATCTCTCTAATGACACTCGAGTGAAATAAAGTAAAAATAAAAGTAATTAACCTGCACTTTACCTACGAAAAGAAGTGCATGCGTGCTACTTGATACTCGGGATTTGTAAACCAAAACTTGTTTGTTTTTCAAGTAATAATGTAGTAAAAATCTTAGTTCGTCTTACGGAACACTCACAAACCACGTTACTCGCAATCCGAGGATCCACTGTATCATGTTAGCAACATGCTAATCATATTAGCATGATGCTAGCATCATGCTAATATTGTTCACATCATGTTATCAACATGCTAATCATGTTAGCATTGTTCTAGCAACATGATAATCATGTTAGCATCATGCTAACAGCATGCTAATGATGTTGCTTGTGGGCGTGGCTTATTAGCATCATCAAAAAAACACGAAAGACTTATTGGATACCTGAGTTAAATGAGCAATCCCCTGTGTCTCTAAAACAATGGGATCCAGGCTTAGGTTCAGTTTCAAGTATATTACAAACATTTGTACAGAAGAAGAAAAAAATAAGCCTGTGAGATAATAGTAGTGATGCTTTGCAAGCACCACTAATAATGTGAAAGCATGGACCAATCATACGAATCATGCCTAGTGTAAAACACATAGGGATGGGAATCACCGTAGACCACCCGATACAATATTATCACCATACCTAAATGCTGTTTCAATTTTAAGACCTTGAAACTTTTAAAAGAAGTTGTATCGTAGCTTTATTAATCAGCTTCACAACTGAATTATACATGAGTAATTAAATGTAGCCCATTCCTTATAGCATTATTTTTCTCACTTAAGAACAAAGGGCAGCATTTAAACTGTACAGAATAACTTATTATAATTTACTCTTACCACCCATGATTGCAATGTATGACTAGTTAGAAACTAGTAGTTAGACTAGTATGACTAGTCATTAGAAACAATGACGTTTTACCGACCCAAATTCTTTTCAGTGACTCAAAACTTGACTTATAAATGAGCGTGGGTTAAGCAGTTGCGAGAACACGGGTGCGTAGAATGTGAGTTTCGAGACACATTTATGCTTGGGGTGTTTTGAGATTGATGTAAGCATGTGCAGTGAGTGGGTTTTGATACTAATTCACTTTCAGAGTTTGGAAGAAAAGACTTTTTAATGTGCGCAGGCTTTTTAATGCACGCAGTTTTTATAATATATTGCCATAAAACTGCGGTTCCACCACTCGGCAGCTCATGCGCTTGGTACAGGATCGGTTTTCCCCACGGCTGAGCGACTGGTGCATC
>JAAGKR010000462.1:146108-200946 GCA_011419295.1 Clarias macrocephalus | reverse complement strand
AATCTCAACCTTACTTGCTCAAAAATGATGATGCACATGTTGAATCACATGCATCACTCGTAAGACTTTGTGCGCTAGTGTATAGTTCCAGGAATTTCTGAGTTTCTCAGTATTTGGTACTTTCCCCTTTTTTGCTATAATGTCAGCGCACGCTCGAGTTGGCGCGGACCCCAACATGTCTGAACACATGCTTTAGCAGAAGGAAATCTGACCTCTTTGTACGAAGCGGTTACCGTTGTCAATATCAAAAGATGTGCTAGCATTTTAGTAGAGACCTTTTTCGAAATTATAGATTTTTGGACTTTTGGACTATAATTTTTGAGGATTTTTGAAAGCTTTTTTCCTAGCTATTCATTATCCTGGCGCGATAGCTAATCTTTCACATGTAGTTGCGGTGCTGAGGGACACCGTGCTTGTGAAATAAGAGACAGGTTGCACAATTCTGGTTACAGACATCGTGCTGCGTGTGTAAAATGTGCAGGACCTTGTGTTCATAAAAAATAAAAAAAAATAAAAAAACAGTTGTGCTAACTTTGTTCGTAGCATAATTTCAACTTAGCAACTTATTTGATTTCCTGCAGTTTTTTTTTATAATAATAAGAATAAAAAAATAGCTATATATATATATATATATATATATATATATATATATATATATATATATATATATATATGTGCGTGTGTGCGCGTGTGTGTTTTTACAGGTTTTTAACCCACTGAGATTTCTGCCGGAGAACACTACTGAGAGATCACCTCATGCCTTTGTGCCTTTCTCAGCTGGACCAAGGTTTATATTCACATATCTTTGTAAAAGAGGCACAATTGGCCTTTTAAGCCTTATCTACAAAATGTTATTTATTTTCTAAAACATTGGTGGTATAACAGGTCTAGATATTAAAGCAACTAGGTAATAAAACCTCATGTTCCTTATATAAGAGGCTATGATCATATCGATTCTGACATGCATTTTAAAAAAATCTCAATGTACATTTTATAGTTGATTGCAACTATTTGATTGCAGTTCAGTTAAAACCTTGTGAAAAAAACTTTACTAATAATTTACAAGTCTATCATCTATTATCTACAATTGTTACAAAAGTGAGCAATCAGTGTTAATCATAGGAGTAAATCTTTAATCATAATCTTGAAACATAAAGGCAAAGCACAATCATGTACTTAATAAATGTAAGTAAAATGTAATATATTTCTAAATTATAACAATTTATTGGTCCTTCTATCATGAGAATTTATTGATTCTTTTGATATGATCTACAGGAACTGCATTGGTCAAAACTTTGCTATGAATGAGATGAAAGTGGCCGTGGCTCTGACACTGAAGAAGTATGTCCTCATCAAGGATCCAGATCATATTCCAAAGATGATTCCTAGGCTAGTGCTTAGATCTCTCAATGGGATCCACATCAAGATCAAATTAGTGGAATAAGCCATACTATAACAGATATGCAAGTTTTAATTGAGAGTCATAAATTTATGATTGATTTACACAACTAAATCACACAATTAAGATTGTTTATGGAAAATCTCATTATAATAATAATAAGCAATATATATTAGCTAATAATTATTACTTATTCTATTTCCTAATAAGGAATATGCATGCAAAATGAAAGACCCATGTTCAGGACCTTATTAAACATTTCACACCTATTCATATTCCCACATGCATTTCTGAATAAGAAAATAAAAGTGAAATACATGCAAGAGCCTTGATTCAATGTCATCCTCAATATTTAGCCATATAAAATGTAAACCACAAGTAAGGACCGAAAAAACTTTTTAAAGAGCTAAAGAAGGCTAGTTCATCATTGAGTTGTGGAAGGGTCTTATTTCATATGAGGTCACAATAGGGAGGAAATTTTATTTATTTGTTTTAACCGGCTCACACTCATAAGGTTCCCGGTCACTTTTGACCGGAACATTTTATTTCATTATAAATCCACAATAATACATATGTTATCACATAATGTTTTTTTTATCAACTTCAGCTCTTGTAAACATTACAGATTTGAACTTGTATTTGCTGTGTACATCCTGCAGGCCTGCAGCTCATACCACTCGATTTTTTAGGGGGAAAACATTATAAAGATATTATTTTGACTATAACAAATACAAAGATGAAACTTATTTTTCTGTTTATCACAGAGTACTTTTACTGAAATGTTTACCAAAGTCACTTTTTTTTAAACAAGTAAAAAATCTTAAACTGTGGCACAAAATAAAAACTTTTGTGTTCCCGGTCAAAACTGACTGGTATGGTTTATTTATTGAAAATAAAATCCCAAATATACATAGGGAAAACTTAAGTATATTATAAATATAATGCTTGACCCATACACTGTATGAACATATTTGCAATTTTAAAGTAGTCTTGCTGTCATTTCTAGGACCCTCCCACTTCAGGATGCTGCCCACATCTTTATACCATACTTAGATGGTTTGTTTGGCATATATAAATATATATAAAACTGACAATATGCTCATCAACTTGCGCTGGTTTGTAAATGATTGGCAAGCACTCCACCCACTTCAGCTAAACTTCCCAGCTTATCTCGTTGACTTTGGGCTGCTCTTATGTGGCAGTCATCAAAGTGAATAATACTGTACGTGACAGGATATGGAAGATCTGCAAAGACATTGCAATGTGAAAAATAATCTGACTAGTGTCCACATCCCATAAGCTGGGTGCAGATTCGTTGTGGGATCTATAGACAACACACAAAATCAACACACCCACATAGGCTTCAATATTCACTGGGTCTACCTCTTTCCAGGTGTTTCCATAAACCCTTTTCCCCTCCAGGTTTCTCACTTTTATGTCAATGGTTACAATGGAATCCATGAGGAAAAGTTAAGAACAGGACTTAATGTCATCCATTCTGAATATGGCATATTGGGTTAGGGTTTGGTTTCATTTTTTTTTACTGAAAGGGGACCACAGCTTCAGCTGGGTCTTCTTCCTTATCAGTGTCTGAGTCTTCTTCATCCGGGTTATGCTCTTTGTCATCCTCAACCTCTGACTCTTCCTCTAAATCCTCCTCACTGTCAACCTGGCTTCTCTCTTTCTGATCACTGTCCTTGTCAAATATAATTCCAGAGCATGTGCAGTATATTGGGCTGACAAAGACTGGACTGTGAGTAAAGCATCAAAAAGCATATGTTTTCAATAGGTTCCTGGGTGGGTTGCCATACACTCTAAAAAATGCTGGGTTGTTTCTGTAAACACATTGTTGGGTTGTTCATGTTGGGTCAAAATTCTGGGTTATTTTGGGTACTTTAAACACATTGTTGGGTTGCGTAATGCTGGGTCAAATGAGATGTAGTGGGTCATTTACAAATGAACACCTGGTTGGGTTATTTTGACCCAACAACTGGTTTATTCTTTATTTCTCCAAACGGCAGCCTGCAAAATGTTAGAAATATTACTGTTATTGTGTCACAAAGCGTAGTTTTAAGAGTTGTTTAAGCGAGAATGTATGTGTGCACAGCTCAAAAAGTTATTAAGGAACTTCTGAAAACTACCGCTGGCTGTGGTGTCTCTGCAGTGGTTAAAACAGCGGATTTATTTCATTTTATGTATTTGAAACAGGTAATCTTTGTTATAATATGGTTATGGTATAATATATCGTGGCTGTGAGAAGCATCCTGTACGCTGTGTTCTACTGTATTTGCACTATACCCGGTGTCCCCAAACCCTCAAGTGTGCACTTCCAAGTCAAGTCCGTTCTTTGCGTTCTTGGAATTGAGACACGGCATGAGGAACTTTCTGGGTTCTTCATTTCTAAAACGAGGGGCACGAGGCCACTTAAAGCTGGCAGTATTTTATGGTAAGTTTATATTAATTTTTCTCTAAATTTTAAATTTTAGTTGTGGTAGGAGCAAGCTTATTTTCATGTTTATTCGATTTTCCACCTTTTTAGTCGCACTTTGATATGGGGGTGAGGGGAGTTCATGTTTTAATATTCTGTGCCAACAGTCGGCTATACTGTATTTTATGATGAAAGTGTATTTGTAGCAGACACAGATAAAAAAAAATTACTAAATGTAATCTTAAATGTAATTTCAGGTAAATTACAACTAATCTTCACTAAAGCTGTGTATGGAAAGTCTCTTGGCATATTTTATAATATTTAATAGGTATCAGAAGAAGCTATTAGAGTATGTTTAATGACAGTCTTAATATGTCTTCTGTTTCTGTCTGTTAAAAAAAATGGTTGCGTTATTTTAACCAAGAAGTTGGTTTATTCTTTGGAAAACTTTCTGGATTCTTGACTTCTGACTGGATCATGCTCAGAGCACTCAGTATTTTATGGTAAGTTCATGTAAATTGTTACTTTTTTTAGCAACTTGTGGTAGGAGCAAGCACATTTTATTGTTTAAAATAAATGCTTTGATATTAATATTTTTTTCCCATTCTGTTTTGTTATTCAAAAAAATGAGAAAGCGTCATGGTTAAGTCATAGTTTAAAATGAGCTTTTTCTTCATCCTTATGAAATATTTATTATAAGTTGCAAATTCATCACTTAAATATGATATTCATATAGTGTTTGTTAAGAATTTGAAAACGGGTGAATGTTTTGTATTAAATCCAGATGGAGCGCTGTTAGGATTTCTTGTTTTTTGGTAGCCCCCCTTTTGTTTACTCAGTGTTCCGCTCGCATTCTGCTGACCCGCCTGAGCTCAGGGAACCCCTCAATGAAACACACAAGTCAGTGCTCAGTGAGACACTCAAAGTTTATTGTGGAAGACAGAAGTATATATATGCACACACACACAAGCACCATCTGGGTTGGAATGGTCCTAAACGATAACGTGGAGAAGAATAGTAGCTTTGGGAGTTGTTCTTAGTTGTAAACCTCTGACGGTTTCACGACTTGTTCCTTAGTTTAATCTATGTTCGTATTTGCTGATAGTGCAGCGTGTCAAGGTTAAAGAAAGAAAACACCCTGTTCTCATGCACAAAGAAGAATCGTGAAACACACAAAAAATTAAATATTCCCTACAAGCGCCGTATTCTGTTATCCCTCACACGTTAAATAGTGAGGTAAATTAGTCAGAAATATACACTAAATTCATGTTCACATTATGTATTTTTGTGTATTGACAAGAGAAAAAATGTTTTGCATTAAATGCATACTGTATGTACTTAAGAAAAATCATCAGTGTAAATGTTAGTTATATTGCAACACTAAGTGTAATCCACAGGTGGACCAACATGATGATAATGGTACCTGCAAAATATGGAGAGGACTGGAGCATTGTTCCATGTTTTGTTCCTTGGGGATGAGACAAGAAGGACCTGGCAGATCTTTTCCATTGTTGGAGCCAATGCTATTGATACAGACGCTTTGGTGGAGGCTATTGATGTTTGTTTTAAAGTTGTTGTTTTTTTTGTTCTTTGTCATTGATGTTAAGCAGTGTCTTCTCACCTGGGCGCTTCTCCAGAATACTGTAGATCAGATTGATGGATACGAGTCCTCATCTGTTAAATTTTTGAGGACAACAGTTTTTTCACCCTACATTTAATCAATAATATTTTTAAAAGTTTTATCATTTTTGTTTTTAACTTTCATTTTGAAGGAAATCAAATAGTAATAGTTGAATAACTGATTGTTAAAATATTAAGATGGGAAATGTTTGTGTCATGTGGGCATAATAAGATTTGTATTGAAATCTTCTAAATAAAGCGTTTTTAAACATTTTATTAAATGCAAAAAAATGCAATTCAAATCAGACTTACAGGGGCCTCTTGTTTTTATTGTTTATGTTAAAATACATTTATTTTATATTTAACAAATGGTTACCTTGCACCCTAAAAAATGCTGGGTTAAAAACAACCCAGACTTGGTTGTTTTTTACCCAGCTGCTGGATAAATATTGGACCAACTACATGCTGAGTTAATTTAACCCAGCAAAATGAGTTATTTATTTAACCCAGCAAGATGGGTAAAATATTCAATCCAAATGCTATGTCATATTTAACTATAATGTTGGGTTAATTCTACCTCACAAATAGGTTATTATTATTTTTATGTTTTACATGTCTATGGGTAAAACAGTTTAAACAGTTAAATTACTTTGATATACTGGTCTATTACAAAAAAAAACACTTTAAGTTTTCCAAACCATACATATATGCAATAAACAACACCCAATTAATTGTACAAATCATAGAAAAAATATTTATATTTATTTCTCAAAAGCACAAGATCAGATAATACAAAACAAATTCAACAGCGATATCATTACGATACTATTACTCAGAAACACTAATGCCTGAGAGCAGTGCTGGTCATCATCTCCCAACATCAGGATGTAGGTGTTCGGCCTCAACACTTCAGCCTGTTGGAGATATTCCATGGTGTTGGATCCAACCTTAGAAAGAAAGAAATTAAAGAAAGTAAAAGTTTATGGAAAAATCGAGAAGGTTGGCTAGTATGCATATTAGTAAGAAGATTAGTGTTTTAGAACACCTCAGCTTTTCATATGTGTTTGCTAACGCTAGCAACTTAGCTAAATGCTAGCACTGCAATTAACAGTTTAGCTTTCATTCATCACTTCACCACCTTCATACACCTTGCAAGCATTCTACACAGAAAGCTAAAAAGCTCAGACATTTTTGCAGTTTCTTTCATACACAGGTGGGGTTCTTTGGTTTGGCTAGCAATCAGCTATTGTTAAATAAACTAGCATGGTATAGCACAGACCAGGCTGAAAGCTTGAGTGTAACGTTAACACGGTAACAGTAATAAATGTTACATACAATGAACAAATTCAGTCATAGGTGAGTGAAAGTGTGTATACAGACCTTCCTTATATTTAACGTTTACATTTCCTCTTTTAACCCTGCAGCTAGAGAAGTAAAGACGGAGTGGGCTTCTTTTCCAGGCCATGCCTCCTTGGTGTACTTCTTCTTTCGGGGTTCGCTGAGCCCCTCTGGAGCCTGAGCCTGAGCCTGAGACAGGAGTGGGATTGAGCATAATAAGTGGCAGAGGAGGCTCCGGGGAGATCTCCATAAAGCCCACTCTTTAAGGGGAACCCGGATGTGTGACTGTGTCCTTAATCCCTAAAGCATTGACGCTCTCCTTTTTTTTTTTCTTCTCTTTTTTTATACATTACACTTTGCAAATATCACTTTTAGAATACATTTTATATTTGGCCACTAAATATGTCAATCCACATCATGTTGATAACTTGTGTTCTTACAGATGCCAAGGGGGTACTTGCACTGAAACTGCTACCTGAGTTGCTTCCACCTACAGTTTACAAAGTTGGCTGAAATTTTTTCCGGCACAGCATTGAGGAGTTCCGCTTGGTCTTCATTGACCATAAGCCCATAAGTAAGATGCTGGATATTTAAAAGCAAATGTTATTAATTGTAAGACTTAACATGGTATTCTGAGCTTTAAAATAGTCCAGTAAATACATCCTGCAATGGAAATCACTAAATTTAGGGTGTTCAGTACTGTGTTGTTGCCTTCAAGTGGGCATAAAAAAAATAGCTCGAGTTGATGCATAGAACAATGGGAGGAGCTATTCACTGTTTACATGTCAGCTTGACCCTTTTCATGTTGTCAGCATTAAATCCCATCCATTTATCAAGAATAGGGCATGAAAGTGAAATTTTATAACATAAAGTATATCTTGGAGAGAGAGATTCCAGATAGATTCAACAAGGTGCTTTGTTAAAATGTGATTTTTAAATTTTAACACATTACATTACACATTACATTTTTTCCATTTTAACATTTTATGTAGTGGCATTGTCTAGATAATAATGTCTAATTATTTCCTGTCTGTTCATTTGTTTTATGTCTGCCTGCATTCTGATCAGATCTCATTTAAATAGGACCAGTGGCACCTGATGACAAAAGCAATTATAATCTATTGTGGAAAACAATAAATTTCTACAAATATGAGTTGACTGTTCATATTGCATTTACACATGACTCTAATGCCAGTGATGGTCGTCGGCGTAAGTCCACGACCAGACCACCTTCACATTTTGTGATGTCTATAAATCTAGGGACATTGTACTGTGCGCTTGCTCCTCCAAGCTATAATCTACGCCTGGATTTACACTCATAAATTGGTGCAGATAATCCAATTCAAAACAGGGGCTGCAGGTTTGGTAATAAATGTGATGGCCTTTTTGTAGTTTATGAAAAACTGTTCTCCCTGATGGTGAGAGAGTGTTATTATAGTGATGCATGGCACTGATGATATACTGATGGTTATTTGTCAAGAACAAGCACATTAGCCTTATAAGAAATGGGGAAAGTAATATGTTGCTGTAACGAAATCCCCATTCTCTAAATCCTCATTCTCTAACTTGATTTCACTTGGGTTTCTTTTTTATTCAGTATGAATACTATTACACACTAAATTGATAGTCTTATTCAGTATAATCTTTGCTTTTCAACAAAATGTTTACTTTCTTTAATTTCTTTCTTTCTAAGGTTGGAACCAACATGGCGGAAGGCCATACCCCTAGATCCTGACTTTGAGAGATAATGACCAGCGCTGCTCTCAGGCATTCGTCATTTTGGTAGGACAGTCTCTGGAGCAAAGCACACTACTTTAAGGCTTTAACACTACATTTTATATTTTTGACATTAACTCTCCAAAGCAGTGTGCTCATGTACGAGAATCTTTCCAGAAAGTGGTTTGTGAAATGGGAGGAAATGAGTCCACACCTGTGAAAATTATACATACAGCAATACTTGCTTGCAAGACTAGAGGACTTCATACTTTAATTCTGCTGCCCATTGGCTCTGAGTAGTTCCATGTATCTTACCAATGGTTTTACCCACTAAACAGTGGTTAACTGTTTATTGTATTTACTGTATGTGTACTATTTATATGAAATAGAGAAGCATAGTTGAAAGTAATAGGCAATGTTTTTAAGTATGTTACAATGAATTATCTGCTCTTTTGCTTTTGAAAAATAAATATTTTTCTATACCCTAAAAAATGCAGGGTTAAAAACAACCCAAACTGGATTATTTTTAACCCAGCAAGATGAGTAAAATATTCAATCCAAATGCTAGGTCATATTTAACTATAATGTTGGGTTAATTCTACCTCACAAATAGGTTATTACTATTTTTTATGTTTTACATGTCTATGGGTAAAACAGTTCAAACTGGTCTATTGCAAAAGAAAAAAACTCTACATTTTGCAAACCATACATATATGCAATAAACAACACCCGATTAATTGTACAAATCATAGAAAAAAATATTTATATTTATTTTTCAAAAGCACAACATAAAATAATACAAAACAAGTTCAATAGCGACATCATTATGATACTATTACTCAGTCAGAAGCATTAATGCCTGAGAGCAGTGCTGGTCATTATCCCCCAACATCAGGATGTAGGGGTACGGCCTCGACACTTCAGCCTGCTAGAGATATTCCACAGTGTCGGTTCCAACCTTAGAAAGAAAGAAATTAAAGAAAGTAAACGTTTTTGGAAAAATCGAGAGGGTTGGCTAGTATGCATATTTGTAAGAAGATTGGTGTTTTTTAACACCTCAGCTTTTTATTGTCTCTAGCACTGAGATTAATAAAGTTCTAATGTTAATGTGGTTGCTAACGCTAGCAACGTAGCTAAATGCTAGCGTCATGCTGGCACTACAGTTAACAGTTTAGCTTTCATTCATCACTTCACCATCTTCATACACCTTGCAAGCATTCTACACAGAAAGCTAAAAAGCTCAGACATTTTTGCAGTTTCTTTTATACACAGGTGGTGTAACGCTACGCCAAGTCAAGCCCTCTGCTCGAGCCGTGTCATGATCACCTGCAGCCCCTCTCCACATTCCGTTCCACTGCTTCCGTTTTGCCGCTTCATTCACAGGCATGAGCACACCTGCTCCGTATTTCATTCATTAGTTTTCACCCTATATAATTCGCCCAGGAACAACCGTCCGGTGCCGAATTATTTCGTGCTCCAAGCCCAGTGTCTAGTTTATCTGTTGTGTCATTGTATCTGCTAATTATAACTGTTGCCTTCTACGTTGTTGACCTTTTTTCCCTCTGATTACGTCCTCAGCTTCACGACTCGGAATTGTTCGCTACGCTGATTGATAACCCGGCTTTGACCCACTGCTTTCGTTTTTGTCTCCGACTCTCTCTCAAACTGCACGCCGGATTCAGCGCGCGCGCTGCAGCCTTCACCTCTCCACACAGCCGCGCTCACGCGGCCGCTGCCCTCTCTCAACCCGCGCGTCGGATCGTGCACGCGCACTGCCGCTTTCATCTTTCCACACAGCCGCGCTCACGCGGCCGCTGCTCTCTCTCAACCTGCGCGGCGGATTGTGCACGCTCATTCCTCTACACCGCACGCGCTCTGTGCCACGCGTTCGTTAACCACTGTCTACAGCCACTGCCAAGCCACGACACAGCATCTCAGAGTACTGTATCCTCGATTAAACAAAAGGAGAAGTTTGACTGTGATATTGTGCATTAAAATCAATTATATTGAACCCTATCTGTTGTGTCTGCTTCTGGGTCCGCCAAGCCTGTCTCACACGGACCAGCCGTGACAGGTGGGGCTCTTTGGTTTGGCTAGCTAGCAGCCATTGTCAGATAAACTAGCATGCTGTAGCACAGACCAGGCTGAAAGTTTGAGTGTAACATTAACACGGTAACAGTAATAAATGTTACATACAGTGAACAAATTCAGTCATAGGTGAGTGAAAGTGTGTAAACCTTATATTTAACGTTTACATTTCCTCCTAAATGTGTGAGGAGGAAGACCAAAAAAAAGACACGAAGCTGACACAGCCAGTGAATACACCGGTGAACTTCGGGGGAGAGGCGGTCTTGTCTGTGATGTTAGCTGTCATAAACTAACCCAATTCCAACTCAACAAGCTGGGTTAAACAAAAAGTACCCAATTCCCTGTAAATAACCCAGAAAAATGACCCAACAGAGGCAACCCAGCGTTTGGGTAGTAAAAATAATCCAGCATTTTTTTGTGTATATGATTTGTCAATTTAATAGGGTGGTGTTCATTGCATACAAGTAAGTAATTTAAATGTTTAATAAACACTGGTAGTTTTTTTTTACAGATTTACTGTAAAACATGAAAATAATAATAATAACCTATTTGTGAGGTAGAATTAATCAGCATTCCAGTTAATATGAACCAACATCCGGGAAAATCATTTAACCAATGTGATAGAATTAACCCAGCATTATAGTTAAATATGACCTAGCCTTTGGATTAAATATTTAACCCATCTTGCTGGGTTAAATACATAACCCATTTTAGTAGTTGGGCCAAAATTTACCCAGCAGCCCAAACTGGGTTGTTTTTAACCCAGTAATTTTACGGTGCATGTGTGTATTTATTGCTTGCTCTAACTAGCAACAACAGCAGAGTGTTGGTAGGATGTGGCGAGTGCTAAATATGGTGCTTTACAACTATTTGGCGAAACTAACACTGTTTAACTTATGCTTCTATCATGTGTTGACAGTGGTGTGCATAATCTACATTTTAGCCATCCTGATTAAATGATCAATAAAGAGAAATCAGTGGAAGCATGCACTGGAGCAGTTTCCTGGACCTTCCTGGAGTGAATAAAAAACAAAAATTCAGACTAATACACTTTGTGGATAATTAGGATTATATGACATTTAATTTTACTACAGGTTATGTAGCCTTAGGTAATATATACGGCTCTGGGGAAAAAAAGAGAACTTCAAACATCAAGAGGAAACCATCAGCAAAGCAAAGCTGAGTGGTGTAAAGTTATGATATTCTTGTTTATATGTCTGACACTTTAAAGTGTTTTTATATATATATAATTTTGTATTATTATTATTAGTAGTAGTAGTAGTATTTTAATTCATTTATTAATTCATACATGTATTTATTTAGAACTCTATGTACAACAATATTTCTTTTTAATAGATGGTTCTAAATTCTTTCCATCCAAATTTTTATGTACTTTTTTATGTAGAGTGTATGGGTAGAAACTGTGCTTCACATTTTTTACTGCTGCTATTTATTTATTGTTTTGCAGTTTACACAAGATGGAACCGATATGCAGAAGATACCCAAATGGGGAGAAAAATATCCCTGTGCAATTTAGCCCAGATAATATCCATCTTTTTGTCACCCATCTTATGTCAAGTCCATTCTGGCAACAACAGGTGAAACTGTGTTTTTATACAAAAATGATTGTCTGCTGCTGAATTACAGCCATACTCATGTTGAGTATAACAACGCTCCTACTTATGTAATATTGTTTAATTTAAATAATTATCTATACACAGACATTCTGTTCTGCTTTCTTCTTTGACAGGACCAAAGGATGAATTTTCATATAGATTTCCCATCCCTTGGATAGGTAATGTTGTACAAGAGATTTACATTCACACCTACAAAGAAAATTAGCAATATTAATCTATAGGACCCACTAAGTAATTGGATTTTTAGTTCATTTACTGCTACTTAAAAGTTGTGAAGTAAACTTACTGGTACTTTAATAAAATTTTGACTCTGGCCTAATGGCACAAATATGGATGTCTCCATCACAAACTATTGATTATTTACTATAATTATTACTACAATTATTTGACACATTCAACTTTTCTGTGTCTTTGACCAAGTTTGTACCCTAAATCTAATAAGTTTATTAGCTGGTTTCAGTAATAATTTAATTGTTAAAGTCGAATTGAACCAATTCATTATAATTCCTATCCAACCACTTTTTGAGATATCGCATTAATGAGGACCTTAGACAGATGAACACATAGGCACATGGTGAGACAATGGCCAAAACTGTAGATAGCATGAAAATGGGCCTTGAGTTCATGAACATGTAAGTAAGACCTTTGTATGACAGTAATGAAACAAGAAGAAAACTATTGAAGAAAGATTACATTGGCTTTTGACATTGCAGTGATCATGGCCTTATTTGGAGCAGTTTGAATCTGCCTGTTACAATGATTATCCCATATAAGTTCTGTGATATGTACAGCCACTTGTTCTTTGGATATCAAATTAACAACACTAATCTTGGACAGAGGTACAACCAAAAACACTATGGACACATTAATTGAGCACTTCTAAAATGTTGTGTCTCCTTAGGACAAGGTTTGCTTGTTAGTGATGGGCAGAAATGGTTTCGCCACAGACGGCTTCTCACACCAGGTTTCCATTATGATATCTTAAAGCCTTATGTGAAGCTAATCGTAGATTCAGCGAATGTTATGCTGGTGGGTTAATCTTTGGTTTCTTAACTAAGGAGTTAATTAGTGGCATAAAATGTAACCATTTACCTGTTCGATAGTAAACTAGTGGGTTTTTCATAATCACTATCTTTCTAAAGGATGAGTGGGAAGTGCATGCAAGAACAGGGCAGACCTTTGAACTTTTTCAGCATGTTAGTCTGATGACACTGGACAGCATAATGAAGTGTGCCTTTAGCTACCAAAGCAACTGTCAGACAGAGAGGTGGGTTAAAAGCAGAAAACCTGGCTGAACATTCTTAATGTGAATGTGTATGTCAAGTAATAATAATCACACCACACTTCTTTTAGCAGATCCAACCCACACATAAAGGCAGTGTATGAACTGTGTGACCTGGTCAATCTACAGTTTCGTGCTTTTCCATATCAAAATGACATCATCTTTCACCTGAGTCCACATGGTTACAGATACAGAAAAGCATGCAAAATTGCACACACCCATACAGGTATATTTTTAAATAAGAAGAAGAACCAGAATGATGCTCAGGAGAAGAGATACTTAGACTTTTGGGATATTCTACTGTGTGCTCAGGTATGTCATCACCACTACTATCTTATTTCTCTTTCATCATTACTGATAAGTAAGCCCTAATATGTGCTTTTAATTTAATTTCAAATTTAATTTAATTTGCTACATCCAACACAGAGCAGTTTAATGAACTACTGATGCAGGTCTGTTATGTTTAGCTGAGCCAACGAAAACACAGTTATTCTTTAACTGTCATTGAGAGGTTCATTTTCTTCTTTGTTGATTACTCATTAATAGAACCATTTAATTAATTTAAATTCTTGCTTTTTTATTAGAGATGCAAAATTAATGACATAAAAATTTAAATCACAATATATGTGCAATTACTTAATATCAAAAGGCTGCAATTTATTACAGATTATATGTGTGTAGTAAAGAATTTACGTAGAGTTAGCCAATAATTTTAATATTTGTTTATTTTTTTTACTTTTAAATTGATAAATAAAATCCACTTTACTAGATCATTTGTTCAGTTATTTGCTGTGTGCTTTGATGAATATATTTGAGTACAAAATAGTACATTAAATTGTTAAATCTTTAGTTTAAACCTCAAACACAATATGTTTTTGAAAATTGGCAGCCATATTTTTTGCTGTGTTATAGTGAACTAGTGCAGTAAACTGTAAAGTTCATTATTTTAAATAATCTAAAGTAAAAGCTGTAGTTATATTAAAGCATTAGTGTCACAGTCCAAAAAAGTAGTCTTACTTTATATGTATGGTTGTAAAAGTGGTTTAGAAAAGTACTTGTGATGCACTATGCGTCTATGCAGAGAGGAGATCCAACAAGTGCTCAAGGGAAAGGAAACCATTGAGTGGTACAGTCATTTTCATTATTAATATAATAATGCTAGTAAGACATCAGAATGAATATTATTAGAAACACAATTGTTATATTTATAGATTATCTATTCCTATTAACTTTATCACTTCCAGACAGGCCACATTCTGCTTCATTCACTGCTCTATAGTGTTGTAGCATCCATTTATTAGAATATCTGACCACCTATGTGGATTTTAGGGAGGACCTCAGTAAAATACCATACACCACAATGTGCATTAAGGAATCCCTGTGTATGTATCCTCCTGTTCCAGGAATAGGACAACAGTTGTCCCAACCTATTACTTTTTTTGATGGAAGAACAGCTCCTGCAGGTAAGTTTTCTCTCTTCATGATAATATAGCCTCCTAGAGCTAACCTAATTCTGAAACCATGAAACTGTATCATTGTACACATTTTAGCAGATAACTTGTTTGTTTTAATGTGACTTGCATCATGCACGATCTAACCAGCATACATTTTGGTTATAAGAGTGTATTTCTGGTAGAGAATTTGCTAGCAGAACCCCAAATTAATGTAATTTATTTTTGTCCTGTAGGTCTGCCTATTATAATCAGTATTTATGGAATTCATCACAACCCTACAGTTTGGGAGAACCCAGAGGTATAAACTTATAGCATTGAATCTGTAGGATTTTATTTTGCAAAAGTAATCTATAGGTTCTAATAGTTATCTAATAGTTACCAAATAGAATTAAAAGTGTGATATTTTTTGTATAATAAAGTTAAATATATATATTTATTTAATTTTTACAGGTTTTTAACCCACTGAGATTTATGGCAGAAAACACTACTGAGAGATCACCTCATGCCTTTGTGCCCTTCTCAGCTGAACCAAGGTTTATATTCACTTATCCTTGTGAGAATTTACAAAAATCTCAATGTACTTTTTCTTTAAATATTTGATTATAGTTCAGTGAATATAAACATTGTGAGAACCTTTCCTAATAATTTACAAGTCTGTCTACAATTGCTTAAAAAGTTGTCAGAGCAGTTTCTAGTGAGCATAAGCATTAGTCATAGGAGTAAATCTTAATCTTGAAAAATGAAGGCAAAGCACAATCATGATACTTATATTTAATTGCATCAATATTATTAATAATTTCACAATCACAATCTTATGTGATAATAATCTAATAAAATTATCTTTCTAAATGATAACAGATTTATTGGTACTTTTATCCTGGAAATTGACTGTTTTTTGATACATTGTATTAATATTATCTAGAGGAACTGCATTGGCCAAAACTTTGCTATGAATGAGATGAAAGTGGCCGTGGCTCTGACACTGAAGAAGTATGTCCTCATCAAAGATCCAGATCATATTCCAAAGATGATTCCTATGCTAGTGCTCAGATCTCTCAATGGGATCCACATCAAGATCAAATTAGTGGAAACTTGAAGCCATACTATAACAGAAATGCTACGGTTTTAATTGAGAGTCGTGATATTATTATTGATTTGCACAACTAAATCCTAAATTTAAGAACATGTTTATGGAAAAGCTCATTATAATATTAAGAAATATACATTAGCTAATAATTGCTAATTTTATTAACTAATTAGGAATGTGCATGCAAAAATAAACATTTCCCACCTATTTTCAGGGTTTTACCACTTGTATTTCTGACTAAGAAAATAAGGGGGAAATATATGCTAGAGCTTTGATTCATGGTCATTCTCAATATTTAGCCATATAAAACCTAAACCACAACTAGGAGCCAAAGAAGCTTTTTAAATAGCTAAAGAAGGTTAGGCATTAGCAGTTAGTTATTAAGTGCTACCACCAATGGCTTACCTAGCCTTTTTAAGAACTTAAGAATGCTAGGTTAAATGTTAGCTGCTATCAACCAGCACCCAGAGAAGGGCAGAGCTAGGAAGTTCAGCAGAGATGGGCTGAGCTGAACATTGAGTTGTGGAAGGGTCTTTTTCATGAGGTCATAATAGGGGGGAATTTGATTTGCTTGTTTAAGAACTGTCAGTGTTTTTGTGTGTGTGTTTTCACACAGCCTGGGGTACACATGTGAATGTCTAAACATGACTAAAAAGGAAAATTTTAGGTCCCCTAAAATAGGTCCCCTTTAAGCTTTTAACATGCAGTTTCCTAATTAGTTTAACCTATTTTACAATGTATACCCTTTTTCTGAACACACATCTTATGTTTTGTCTTACATTTTTTTGGCATTGTTAGGGTGTTAATCTGGATGTAGCTTGATTAAAAACATCCTTTTGAAATGGATAGTCATTAATAAAATTTATCCTGTCATGAGATGCATGACAGAATTACCATTTACAGTTTAGCATAATATGTTGTTTCAATTATTAGACAATGTGGTACCATTCTTTAATACATGGTTGTAAAGCGTGCAGCATATTTTGGTTTATGCTGCACATCAGTAGAATCAAGAACACAAGATAAAGATTATTTTAAGGTTTACTGACTGTTTTGTAGATACAAATGCAAAAAAATATACCAGAAAACATTACATGTGTAAAACAAAGGATAGTTCTGCAAGGTTCTTGTAAAAATGTTTCACATGTTCAGAAGCAGGGGACATTATTGTAAGGCTCTCAAGAGCCTCGTGTTGTGACATATGGGCCTGCTGCCATCTAGCGGATGAAGATAAGAATTACAGAGTTTAAAGACTCACTTCTAAGTCGGGTTGAACCATTTCACATCTCAGACGTTCCTATCACTCTTACTTTCTAGAGCCTTGTCTAAACGGAATGCCTTTTTACCACTGATATAAAGAAGAAAATATAAGTAAAAAATATCACAATATCTCAATAAAATCATGAGTAACTCCACTGTCAAGGAGAATGTCATTGTCCAGGTTAACCAGCAGCTAGAGAAGTAAAGACGGAGTGGGCTTCTTGCCAGGCCATGCCTCCTTGGCGTACTTCTTCTTTCGGGGTTCGCTGAGCCCCTCTGGAGCATAGGGGCCTGAGACAGGAGTGGGATTGAGCATAATAGGTGGCAGAGGAGGCTCCGGGGCCAAGTCCACCTCTGGAGCAGGGTTTGGTAGAGGGAGTCCACCTAGCATGGTGCCCCCTGCTGCATGTGCTTCATGGCTAGCAGGTGGGAGATCTCCATAAAGCCCACCCTTTAAGGGAAAACTGTGATGCGTGACTGTGTCCTCAATGCCTAAAGCATTGCCACTCTCCATTTTTTTCTTCTGTTTATGGAACAAGAAGGAAAATGAAATTAGACAAATGCAATGGATTTCTTTTATAACAAACTACAGTGCTTTCTGGGCTTTGCACGTTCCAGCTTCTTAGTGAACATAAAAATATGTAATCTTTTTGTCTTTCCCACCTCCCCATCTTTTTTGTGGCTCATTCCTACCCATAATTACAACTCAACTAACCAGCTCTCACTTTAACCTCTTATTTTCGGAGCTCACTCAGTGATAAAGTGTCCATCACTGTGACTGATGGGTGAGAGTAAGTCACGCCTCCAGTTTTGTTCTCTTGATGATGAATGGCTGTGTTTAATAGTTATTAATGAAAACAGGCATGTATACATAAATGATATACATCTAATTTAAAGCTGCATTATAAATCAATTATGTATAAATACATTTAATGTTCTGTAGCTTTAAATCAGATGTCTATCTATATATAGATACTGTACATGCACGTATGTCAAATTAGAATATCATTGGAAAGTTGGTTAATTTCAGTAGTTCAATTCAAAAAGTGAAACTCCTATACTATATAGATTTATTACCCACAGACTTGTATATTTGAAGTATTTATTTCTTTTCATTTAGATTATGGCTTACAGCTAATGAAAACCCAAAATTAATCACGGCTCTACAGCCAATCAGGGGCGTCAGTGAGCTCACGAAAGCGGAAGGAGCGGCTAGACCACGGTTCATGAGCGCCCACAATGATTCATGAGCGAGCAGTTCGAAAAGATGGGGTCGACTGGCGTCACGTGGTTCGGAGGAAACACATGAAAGTCTTTGCTCTTCGCCAAAAAAAATTTTGAAGCACTTCATGCTTCCCTCTGCTGACCAGCTTTATGGAGACGTTAATTTTTCTGCAGTACTTGGCACCTGTCCACACTGCCCAAAGTACTAATACCTGGTTTAAGGACAATGGTATGCATGTGCTTGATTGGCCAGCAAACTCGCCCGACTTAAACCCTGTAGAGAATATATGGGGTATTGTGAGGAGGAAGATGCAAGACACCAGACCCAACAACGCAGGAGAGCTGACGGCCATTATCTGAGCAACATAGGCTTCCGTAACACCTCAGCAGTGCCACAGATGATCCCCTCCATGTCATGCATCATTTCTGCAGTAATTCATGCAAAGGGAGCTCCAACCAAGTATGTGCTGTACATGTTCATACATATCAGTAGTCCAACATTTCTGTGTTAAATTTTATTTTTATTTTTTGTATTGGTATAAAATTTGGTCAAATTTTCTGAAATACTGAATTTTGAATTTTCATTAGCTGTAAGCCATGTTCATCAAAATTAAAATAAATAAACATTTGTGTGTAATGAATCTATAGACGAGTTTCACTTTTTTTTACTAAAAAGATTTATTTCACTAAATTCTATTACTGAAATAAATAACCTTTGATATTATAATTCATTGAGATGCACCTATAACTATCTATAACAAAATAATAATAATAATAATAATAATAATAATAATAATAATAATAATAATAATAAATCAGCAGCAGCAAATTACTGTGTAGTATAAATGAAATATACCACTCCAGGACATACTGTGATTGAAAAACACTTCAGGTTGGTATCAATGATGCTCCTTCACAACAGGCATCACACATTCTTGCACTGATTTTTTTTCATATGGCATGCTTTGTCATTCATTGCTGACATTTTTTAACAAGCCACAACACAGTCACATTTACCTTTAAAGGAACAACAGCAGTCTGCACCATGTTTCGAAAGCGTCCAACAGAAGGGTCAACATCCTCTGTGTAAGAAATATATGTATTGTGATTTTTAAACGATGAAAACAAAAGGGTAACATATTTCCAAAAAGAAAAATAATATTTATGGGAAAGAATTGCTTGCCTGGATTGATAATTTCCTCGTCTTCGTTGAAGCTCACTCTGGAGCTTTTTCTTCTCCTCTTGGGCCTCTGGATATCCAGATTGCCTTCCTCTATGGTCAGAGTGGAGATGCGCTTGTTGTGTGCAGTGTTGAACTCAGTCAAGTTCTTTCATGATCCATGGAAGCACAGAGGACACACAAACATGAAAAATCAAGCTACTGACTACACTGAAATAACAATGAGAAGAAAAAGTAAACTATGCTTTTTAAAATGGTGAAAAAAAAAAACACTTCAGTATAAACACCTCTAGCTCAGTTTCCTCTTCAGGAAGACCCAGTAGTCCTTTCAGTTCCTCGTCATCTCCTGTTTTGTCTCCTGCATTCACGTTAGCCTGGGTTTGGGGTTTCTCCCGAATGGTGTAAACACGTGTGGAGGCCCCAAAAGACATAGTGGAGTCAACAGGAACCTGCTGAGGCTTATGGGGCTCAAGGCGAATGTGTCCAAGAAACGTGCCATGTGCTGTTGGGTGTATGTAGACAAAAGAATCATTGTATGTTTAGTATTACAATTTCATGTCATTTGAAATCAGGCCAAGGTTTAACTACTATTTGTGTCTGCAGCCTCTTAAGACTTACTGCTATTGAGGTCAATGAGAAAAAGCCTCTTAAGGTGTTTGTGGTAGACAAGCGCAGCATGGACACGAGAACATGACTGATGATCAATGGTGAAGTCGCAAAGGTCTGGGTTTCTCCCAAACAAGTAGAACTTTTTTTCATCGATGATCAATTTCTGCAAAGACACCAAATGTGTAAGTAGCATGTTTTCAAGCACTCGCTTTGTGAAAAGAAAGTCCTAGAATAAACAGAAGATGCCAAAACCAACATCCTCTGTGTAATGGAGCTGACTCTGTGCAATCTTCTGTAAACATTAAAAATGTTTTCTTCTTTTTGGATTTTTTGGGGGTCTTAACATACTCAAAAACACAGGAAAATTGGCAGACAGGTTGGAATCTGCTGCCATTAGGATGCCTGAGAGGCGCATGGCCCCCCAAAATTTTGCTGGATAGCTCAGACACACTTGCACGTATGCATGCGAAACTCAGCACACATTTAGAGCTCATTGAGCTGAACAACTTTCGCACTGCATGTCCTGGGCTCAACTTAACAGGAAGTCAGTTATTTGGGTTGTTCACAAAAACGCACCCGATGGATTTTGATATACTCCTCCTAGGGAATTTATACAATCGCCACCATATTGGGCCGATGTGATCTAATGACCCTGACGATTCAGAATTGGAGAGGGATTTTTGATATCTCAAACAGTCAGTTGTGACAATGTCTTAAACTTGCGCTGAAAAATTATTCATAATTTTCTGTGTGGCATTATATTGAGTGACTTTCAGTGACATCACATTAAGTAACATGATTTTGTGATTCTTTTTTTTTTTTTCAGCATCTGCAGACTATTCTATACACTACATCACAAATGTTAACACTCACACACATCTCTCACTCACACAGACACACGCACGGACACTCATATCACACATGCACACACATTACAAAAGTTAACGCTCTCACACTGACACAGACACACATCACAAATGTTAATACTCACACACTCAAATCTCTCTCTCTCACATGCACGCAGAAACACACAGACATCACATACAGACACACTTACACCCACAGGGTGGGTGTGTTTACCCGCCCTACAAACACACAAATGTAAAAAAAAAATTCTGAAAAATTTGTGCTAGTCATGAACACTGTAGAGGAAACATGGACAATCAAGATATTAAAAGCTCCCAATAGTTTAATGAGAACGATGTGTGGAAATGTTATAGTGAAACGAATGCCGTTGTTGTAACGCCACATATACAGTGCTGCAGACAGAAAGCCTTCAGTAAATTTATCGTGTTTTAAATCTCACATATTATTATTATTATTATTATTATTATTATTATTATTATTATTCACTCATTATTTATTTAACTCATTATTAAAACAGTTTGCCCCGAGGCTTCTACAATCTTACACACCTCTTTTGCTCGCCTAGCAAACCAGCAAAGACTTCGAAAGCTAACATGCTAAATTCACCATTTGACAAACAACAAACTTACACCCACACACTAACAAGTCACATGTCTCATAGACACATCACAAATGAACACATAGACTCACACACCATACACACAAACATGCAAAAACACATTTACCCATCATACACAGAATGACGCGCACACACACACGTACATATACTTATACACACACACACAACAAAAAATTAGGGCCCAAACTGAAATCAACCCTATATATATAGTGTGTGAGGTGTGCAAGTTGTGCGGTGCACCCGGGCAGCGATGGCTTTTTGTAAATCTTAACATGCTCAAATAACAGGTTGTGCGGTGCGCCCCCCTTTTCTAAAATTATTCTATCTATCTATCTAAAGATTTTTGAAAGCAAGGAATAATTCACTCCTGGTTTTTGTATTCAACTTGACATTACTTATTGACCCACTTGCTTTTTCAGTTATTAAAAGTTCAGAGTCTGGATCTACAGAACAAACAGCAAATGCTCAAATGTACATCCTCTAACTCTGTTGCACTTGTGCATACACTGAATACAAGAATGGTAAACCCTTCTGAATGCATAAGAACTGTCGTTACACCCTAATATATGTCCTCCTTCAATTCAACAACTGCTCTGGGAAGATTCTCACAAACTTCTGACTTTAAAAGTTATAACCACCATCCCCCCTCCCCCTAAAAAAGGTGGGAGGGGGGGGGTAGAGTGGTGTTAAGTTTGGTTTTATTCAATGTTCTATTGTTATTTTCGAAGCCATCTCAAGTCTGAAATAAAGAAATATTATATATAAATTTATATAAAGAATAACACCTATGGATACAGACATTTTTGGCCTTCCTGTATAGTAACTTTCATGCTGATGGGCTTTGTTTCCATTTACTTAAAAAAATAAAAAAAATAATATATATAGCAAAATTATGTTTATTTAATAAAATAATTTTTTTTAAAAGATCCCATTTTGAAGGCCTGGTTTAAACCAAATAAGCATTTCCATTTGTGTGTCCCTGAGTAATAACATCTGAGGTAGTGACTTCCCACTCAGTGCTTAAATCTCAGGGCTCGGGGTTTTATAGCACCGTTCTGGACCCGAAAGTCACTGAAGTGCACCAGTACAAAAACTACTGGGCAGCAGACAGTCAGGTTAGTATCTAGTGCATGCATTGAAGAAATGCAAAATGCAGGAATGCCACATGGTACAGTAACTACTTTCTTTTCTTTTTTTTTAAATATGTAGGTACAAATAAAGTCACCACTAAGATATATAGGATTGCCCACCTCAATCAGTTTGTCTCCTTTTACCACGTCCAAATGCAGCCCTGGGGGAGGTTTACCCGCCCTACAAACAAATACACACACGCAAATTTAAAATATTTTTTTAAAACTTAGTGCCAGTCCTGAACACTGCAGAAGAAACAAGGACAATCAAGATATTAAAAACTCCCTAGGGTTTAAAGAGAATGATGTGTGGTGATGTTTTAGTGAAACGAAAGCCGTTGTTGTTGTTGTAAGACCACATATACAGTGCTGCAAACAGAAACAATTCAGAAAACGTCTCGTGTTTGAAATCTCACATATTATTATTACTATTATTATTATTATTATTATATTATTATTCACTCATTATTTATTTAATTCATTTTTTAAACAGTTTGCCCCGAGGCTTCTACAGTCTTACACACCTCTCTTGCTCGCCTAGCAAACCAGCATCATGCTAGCTATGAATGCAAAAGATTTCGAGAGCTAACATGATAAATTCACCATTTGGCATAAAACTAGTAAACAACAAACTGCACGATCCATGTACCGTATGGACATCTTATAAATATATAACACTCCTTACCATGAGGGACATTCAAAATTTGGAATATTTGCTAGTATATTTTTTGCCATCATTCATTCCTAAAGCTGCATGGCACTATGGGTAGATTCTCCTATTCCTTCTTCTTCGGTTGAAATACAGGCGTGTTGTAAGATTGAGCGTCTAGAGCGCCTCCTATCGGGTCGGTTATTTAGCCTATCATGTTGGGATTTCCTTGATGTTAT
Source organism: Clarias macrocephalus (assembly GCA_011419295.1). NCBI lineage: Eukaryota > Metazoa > Chordata > Actinopteri > Siluriformes > Clariidae > Clarias > Clarias macrocephalus. The sequence continues at coordinate 177,120 of JAAGKR010000462.1, read as the reverse complement.
TTGTATATATATCCCACCGTGCTGCCCTTCATGTTATTCAGGGGTGACAAACTGGATCCAGAAAGGGCAATATGGGAGCCGGATTTCATTCCAACCAAGAAGAATAGATTATGCAGACTGTGTGTCAAGCCTTCTAACGTCACATCAACAAAGCTTTTGTGGCAAAAGGAGCAAATCCCAACTGCCATTCTCCAAGATCTAATGGAAAGTCTTTCCAGAAGAGTGGATGTTCTTATAAGAGCAGTAAAATATCAGCTTTATGTTAATGGCCATGGATTTTTAAAATAAGTTTATTGTGCCTATTTATATTAATAATAAGTAAATTACAAAATAATTTGTAATTTAATTTAAGATGAATTACAAATTATGAATTGAACTATAATAATAAAAAAAACATTTAAAAAAGTAGAGGAATAAAATGAACTGAGAAATTTTACGTTACTCAAGTCTGTCTATTATTATTTTTACAAAGATTTGGACTTAATAAATAGAGTGCATGTAATTGTAAATATAATATCATGTTATGCTGCTACCACAAGAAATAAAATATAAAATGTTACTTATTTTTTCGTGGTGCTTGTTACTTAGAATTGTAACATGTATGTATTATGCTAAATGTTTAGAAGAAGATATAATCAAAAGAATCTAAATATTAAAGATTTTCTAAAGCATGTTGTTGTAGTTTCTTCAAGAAATGAGTAATAGAATTTTACTTGGGTAATATCTTCATATTTAGTAAATGGTACTTAGTCTGCTGTTTTCATACAATATTATATTCTGGTAACAATTAATGTGGAAAAGATATTTTAAAATACTGTACCTGAGATTTGATTTTTTTTTAAGGCATGAACAAGTATAATACAAAAAATACAATTTAAAAATAAATAAGATACAACCAAAGACCTAGACCACTGAAAACAATTGTCTCTTATTACCAAACTTATAATTAAAGGTGGCTTTCTCTCAGTCTTGGTAAAAGAGTAACTCATGCTTACAGTATTACATAAACAATTTTCTTTTGCATGCATGAGGATAGTCAAAGGTATGGTTTAGAAAATTCCTAACGTTTACCTGATATATCTTTCACACTAATTTTGCTGCTTAATGCAAACAGCATACTGTTTATATATATATTTTTTTTTTTTTTTTATTTTTTTTTGAGAGAGAGAGAGAGAGAGAGAGAGAAGGAACAAAATAATTAACATGTTGGTAGTGAGATGCATCCAGACACAGGATGGAGCATTCTTTTGTAATATTGTGCTTGTTGGTGTTACTGCAGATTAAGCCACAACAACATTACTGATGTTAGGCAATGAAAGCTACTGTAGGTTGTATGATTGGGTGTGTGAGTAAGTGGGTTGCCAAAGATTAGGAACGTCAGCAGTATAACTTCCCCTGCAGCAGTGCTCACTGGTGTGAAGTTATAGGTTGTTGCTTAAACAGATAGATGGACTTTTTTAATTTCCCATTTTAAACATGCATTGTGAGTGTATTTGTTCACATACTTGTGAAAGGAGAAGTTTTTACAGACAACTGGCAGCAAGCCATAGGGAGTGTTGTCATATAAAGACCAGGAAGAGGGGAAGCCCATGGGATCAAACAGAAAGAAGCCTGGGAAATTTCACAGTCCAGGAAAAGTGTCCGAAGGAGAAGTGTCAAAACACTAACAGTGATGTTATAGCTCCCACCAAGTCAGAGCATATTTGTCATTGTGCAGTGCAGGTCTATCAAACATTTGGGGATAATTGGAGACCTTGTCGTGCAACTTCTCCTCGTAACACCCTGCCATTTTTGACATAATTGCTAACTACATTGCTCCTACATTCACATACATATAGCATGTTGTGGGCATGTTACTTCTAAGGACAGTCACAAGCTATGCACCAAACTAATGCAGGATATGCAAGGAACCCATCATACACATAGTACATCCACATATGCATAGTGAAAAAATAGGTATATTTCCAGTTTATGGGACACTGTCAGAAATAAGTTTGTGTTGTTGCAATGTAATGAAATGATACCCATAATATTAAAAACATTTACATTAAAACCACCTAATTTTTAAGTTTCCTTGTGCAACAGGGGTGGCTCTGGCCCCTTGGAGCATGGATCCGCGGAGATTTTTGTAGAGGGGTGCTGTGGTTGATCCTTGAGTGTAGTGGATTGCAGGGTGGGGCTTCCACAGTTTGGACTTGTTTGTCTGCTGCATACCATTGGTGCTTGTTCAGATTGGGTTCTGGGGGATTTAGGGTTAGTGGCTGGGTTAGTGGCTTTGGGCTCTTTGCCTGCCACTTTGTGGTCTGGAGCACCACTAACCACTGTGCACGGGTGCGCTGGGATTTCTGATGCCTTTCCATTATAGCCAGCATTGACTTGTGAACCTATCTGTTGGATTTAAGGGCCAGCCTTTGGTCCCAGCGAGCGCGAGCTTTGGGTGCCAATGATCCTGTCATCGGTTTTCTGGTGTATAATTGGTGATCAATATTGTTCACTTCATCTGTTAGTTGTCAATGTTATGGCTGGTCTGTGCACACACCAACTGCATGTAACAATCTTGCTCATTTTCTTTGATCCTTTGATTTGATGCTGGACTGATAATATGTGAATTGGAATGTTATAGGTGTATGTTTGAGTGTGTTGTATAGATGTAAATGTAAATAAGTGTAAATGTAGTTATATGCTTGCTAAACAGAAAGTATGTGAGGAAACCCTCTACAATGCATCTACTGTGTGAAAATAGTGCATGCGTGAATGAGTGTGCGTTTGCGTGCGTGCATGGATATATATGCGTGTGTGCGTGCGTGCGTGTGTGTGTGTGTGTGTTTAACGAAATCTTTTTTCTTTCTTTCTGTGGCCTATTTTAGCTTTATGATCATATGAGACAGTAGATTATTTTGTGTCCGTCTTGTTTCTGAGACAGCGGTTAGAAGGACATGCAAGTGTGAAAAACTTTTCACAGAAGTTGAGTGTTCGGCGTATTTCCTTAAACGAAACTCAAACGTTAGGAGGAAGTGGCCAGACCTCTTATTATACTACCATGAAGAGGAACCACTCGACATCTCTGCTGCTTTATTAACAAGTGCGCGTTGTAAACTGCGTTGATCGGCTCAGGCGCCGAGGTTTGGGGGATTTGAGGGATTCGGGGATTCAGAGATGGAGGACAGCGGTGAAGTTTTGGCTCTGCAGGAGTACATCAGCAGTGTCAATCAGTCGTCCTTACCGCGCATTCTGCAGGTCTGCTCCGGAGTCTATTTTCAAGGTAAGAAGGTTGTGGACCTCATCGTCACCTTTATAATACTGAGGCCAGTGGATCATAGGAAGATTATGAAGCTCTTATCGTTTTGCAGATCTCCTTCCCTCCCAGTACTAATGTGTTGCCCAGTCGTTAGTAAATCGTTTTTAATTTCCTCAAAATCTTTTGTTACTTTAAATGAATGCGTTTTAAATAAAATGTTAAAAATATGAAATAAAATATGAATGATAGACTAGAGATTACCTTTTTTTTCTGATAACCATATAGTATTCAGTAAATAGTAGATTTTTAGTGTTTTAGGGGGGAAAATTATATATATATATATATATATATATATATATATATATATATATATATATATATATAATGTTTGTTTGCATAAAAATCCAAGTTTCTTTGATTGTAAATAGTTGTGTATACACACACACACACACAATTTGTGTATACAACTTATACAAAATTACACAAATTATCATTTGTGTTTGTATTCGTTTTTTTTTTTTTTTTTTGGTTGCTTACTAAACATTTGATAAAGCGTAAAACTGTAAAATACAATCAAGTCTCTTTCTATGTAAACAGTTCCAGTATCAAATTCAGTTTGATGCCTTTTGGTCTACAGTCTGATCAAATACATTCTTATTTCTCTTCCTATATCTGGTCTGCTTTTTTCCTGGTATTATGAATCCTGCATAATGGATCAGTGTAAGCTCTAAATGCATACCTTAGTTTGCTACTTGTTTCAGTTCAGAAAATCAAAAACATTAAGTTTATGTTCCCCTTTCACATGAGATATCTGACACGGTCTATAACACTTGAAGAAATCAGAATGTTTAAAAATAACTTAGGAAAAAAGTTCATTTGAGTAATAAAGCTCAATCTTATTGCATTCCTATGGAAAAACACATTACAGAGTTTGACTGTCACTGCTGCCTCTACCATATAATAAAAGATTGAAATGCCCAAATATCATCTGGTGTTACTGGCTCCTCAATTTCAAAGTTTTTTAGGGTTTATTTTGCAGCAAAAGATGCTCTACTTTAGGAAGAAATGGAATCGTAATGTTGTACCCTTTTTTATACTCTTATGCCTTGTTAAATTTGATGAAACAGACAAGTAATCTGTTTGTTTAAAATGTGATTTAGGTATGGTTGGACGTGAAGACGTTCTTTAAAGAACCCAGCTCATTGTCACAATACAGTCTTATATGAGGAAACAACCAGTTTATACCAGAAAGAGCAGGCATTGTATTTAAGGCATGGGTAGAAAAAGGAGGAGAAAGTCCAATATTTATATAAACCTAATACCTACTGTATAATAACATAATTATTAGTAACCTTTTTAATGTAAACTTCACCTGAGAATTCTGATTGCAAGATAAAAGCATGGAAGGAAGTCCAAGGAGAAGATGTAACAATAGAGTACTAGGAGTCAGGCTGTACTGAGGCCCACACAGTTCTTCAACTCTAGGCATACATTAATGCAATATAAAGGAGAACATACAGTATATTATTTCAGCTACAATAATCAGTATGATTTACATACAGTGTACCATACGTGTACAAAAAATGCACTGAAATGAAAGGGACTCTGTTGCACTGTATTTGGAAATGTTGTAAAATAAAAGTTTTCTCAGAAGCGGATAAAAAAAAAGCAGAGGAGATCGTTTTAAGAGACATCCCAAATGGACCCTAATTTTTTAAAAATGTATTTATTGTAGGGTTAGACCCAAAAGATAATACTTTTGTTGAAACAGAACAAATATTATTAGATTTGTGTTATTTACTTGCCAAGAGATCAAATTGCAATGTTTTGGGAAAAAGGATTAATAGATCACATATTTAACATGGGGTTAGGCAGGTGTGAATAACTTTATAGAAAGAATGGATTATATATTAAAAGGAAAGAGGCTGTGTTTGCCAGGCTCGTTTCCCGTCTCTGTGTGCAAGGAGTTTGCATGTTCTCCCCGTGCTTGGTGGGTTTCCTCCAGGTACTCCGGTTTCCTCCCACAGTCCAAAGACATGTAGGTTAGGCTAATTGGCTTTTCCAAATTGCCCGTAGTGTGTGAATGAGTGAGTGTATGTGTGTGTGTCTGTGCCCTGCGATGGATTGGCTCCCTGTCCAGGGTGTACCCTGCCATGTGCCTGAAGTCTCCTGGGAGAGGCTCCAGGCCCCCCGTGACCCTGAATACAGGATTAAGCGGTATAGATGATGAGTGAGTGAGTGAGGCTGTGTTTGAAAAAGATATAGGGACCATTTACCGATTTTGTAAAATGTGTGTGCCTGTTAGTTATTAATGACAAGGCGTATCTAAACCCTAAGGTATTTATTGTTGATAATCTTTTTATTTCCTTTTTATATGTTTAGGTATTTGGCTGAACTAACCAATAAGTAATAGATTAAATAGAAAGAAATACAAATAAATTTTAAGTTAAACTTAATTTTATTATGATTTTAGGATCTGTATAGGGTTTGTGTGTGCAAAGAATTTTTTATTTTACTTTTAAAAGTGTTAATATGTGGGAATATAGATTTTATTATTCATTTATTATTGTAATACTTTATGGACCAATTTATTATATGCCAATTACCCAGTGCTTTAATGGTTTACAGTTATTTATTTGGGTGCTTTTTTTGTTTGATAAGTAGTGAGATTGAGATTGTTTTACAGGCTCAGTGTATGAGATCTCAGGAAGTGAGGTGTGTCTGTCTACTGGCGACTTGGTGAAGGTAACAGGTTTCGAGCTTTTGTCTGTTTCTTGTGAGGATATTAGCAATAACACATCATTTGAGCTGCCCCTCGATCATTCAGGTAGGTATCCAACCTAACTAAATCGTCTTACTTGATTAATTTCTAAAAGTTTACAGAATGTGAAAAGATTGAAAATGTTATTTAAAACAAAGCCAGATTAATTCCTTCGCAATGTAAAACAACAGAAGTAAATCGACCATGTGTACCTCTTTGGTAGTGTTACTTATTGGTAACTTAGTAGAGCGTAAAATGTGAAGGGTGACTGTAAATTTCTAAAACAGGTTACAGAATCTGGTAATTTTTGAAACGATGGCACAAAACAGGTATATTTGAAGACCCAACTATAGCAAAGAAAATGTATTCAAATACCACTGGCCATTAAAATTGTTCAGTTCCCTATTATTCTTTCTCATTTCCAGCCTTGTTCACACTGGTTCCTGAGGATCTACCTTACAGTACAGTAGAGGAAATGGTAGGCCTACTGCCTGTTGGTGTGGATGCCTTTGGCTCGTTCAGCTTCTTCACCAAATATGAGCTGATCATTGAGAACCTCACAGTTCCATCCGGAACAGAGCTGACCCTTCTATCTGTGGAGCTCAATGAGAAAGGGGAGAGGTTTGCTCGCTGCAGGCTGACAGGCCAGCTTCAAGTCTCTGCAGAGGTGTGCATTCCCTTCTCCTGCCATGGAGAATTCTATGAATGTCAAAATGACCGTGGTTACTCCCTTCATGAGATCATGTACTCAGACCGGCTGTGTAGGAGACGCTTCTGTAAGGCAAAATCAAAGAACTCTGACAACCCTCTATTTTTTAGTCCAGTCTATCAAATCCAAGGCATCATGCACAGTATGTATTAATAATCCATCTCACCCAATAATTCTTTCTTTTCTTCAACATTAGTTACTGTGGAACCTCGTACTGTGGAACCTCGGATTGCGAGTAACCCAGTTTGCAAGCATTCTGCAAGACGAGAAAAATGTAAAAATAAATTTTAATTTGATAAACGTGCGGGTCTTTACAGAATGTACGAGTGCCAAGTATCATCGAGTATCATGTAGCATGCATGCACGTCTTGTTTTGAAACTGAGCATCACATGATCACAACTGAGCCAATGGTTCTTCTCTCTGCTGCGGAATTGTGAATAATCGTGTCCCATGCTCGGTCTCAGTCGCACTCAACATCCGTGCGCGTGTACTGTGCGTAAAGCATCTTTTATTTTGTGTTTGTGTGTGTGGGACGACTTTCACACACAAACACACCAGTTTGAATAGAGACTCACCTGTGCACTTGTGAGGGTGAGTCTCTATTCGGTAAACTCTGTGTGCAGGCGCGTGAAAGTCATCCTACACAGCAGCCCCCTTCCCCCCACCTTTCTCTTCTCCTCTCTCTGGTCTCGATCACTACAGCCACGATCTTTTTCAAAGGTAAAGTGCAGGTTAATTTGTTTTATTTTTAATTTATATTTTTATTAACTATTTTTATATGAATAGTTTTGGGTTGTGGAACGAATCGTCTAAGTTTCAATTATTTCTTATAAGGAAATATGCTTTGATATATGAGTGTTTTGATAGACACTTCAGGGAAGAATTATGCTCGCAATCCAAGGTCCCACTGTATATACAAATCTCTTTTTAGTATTTGAAGCATGGTTATTTTACTTGTTTTCACAGTGAGAAAGAACATAGTGAAGTTTCCCTCCAGCTTGGAAGTGGATGTAATTGACGTGACAGAACAGTGTAAACATTTAACATTTGTGACTCCACTATCTCTAGCCGAAGTAGTTGCTCAGCCAAGGCAGGCATTCCCTACTATGGCAGAGATCTTGGAGGGACCTGAGGCTAATCCCTTCTTTTGCTGCAGCTGGTTTAAAGAGCTACAAAAAAGCAAGCATCTTCTGCTACACAGGTGCAATAAAACAAAGATGGTGTTAGCATGTACCCCAAAGGGGAGAAAAACACAGCAGTACTTCCTGATTTCTCAGGGCTATGGTGGCCAATTACGGAGAAGAGCAAGGGAGTTTAGCTCAGTGTATGAAGTGTATGTGGCGTTCTCTAGCTCTCCAGGACTGAGAGTATCTGTCACAAGGCATTGTGAGGCAGTTGAGGAGGAAGAAGTGCCTGCTCTCAGTGTTGGGGAACAGCTGGAGGTTCTGAGACTGCAGACAGCAAACAGGTCAGAAACAAAGTTGGATGCTGGACAGTGTGTGGACAGGCTGATCTGCCGAAGAATTGAGGACGAAGATGATGATGATGACGACGAGAATGATGGAGAAAGTGAGGTCTGCCTCCCTCTATTTACTCCAGCCAATTTTGTTGAGAAACTTTCTGACAAGAAAAAGTACGTTATAGCGGAACTGGCTAAGAAATTCTCCTTTCCTCTGGACGTCAAAGTGGTGAATCAAGATAAAACACTGGACAAAGATCCACTGGGAGGTTTAGCGGCTCTGAGACTGGAAGAAACTCTAGAAGAGACCACTGTGCTTGTCAGCTTGCCTGACACTCCAGAGCGGTGCTTCGAATTGCCTGTTCGTTGGCTGAAGCTTTCTCTTTCCTTTACCTCAGACCCTTTACCCTGGCCTGATTGTGAGAACCCAGAGATTTACCTACAGCCTGTCACTGAGGTAACAGAGCATTTCTACCATGAATATCACAAGCTTACTGAAAAACCTATGGCTCTCCCTCCTCCACGTCCTCCTAAGCGGAAATCACTGAGCTTACAATCACAGAAGGTGTGTCCATTGCCTAAAGATTCCAATTTGCACCTTAAGAGTAGCGTCCCCAGTGCAAAACCCGAGAGTTCACCTCTGACCCACACAAAACGTTTGCCAGCTCCACCGGCACCAGATGAAGTAAGTGTTTTTCACATAAACCTCAACTTTCATTGTTTACTTCACGTCATTTTCTTTTATTGAAATCAAATATATACTAATTGCCAAGTGCTCTTTCAAAGTTTGAAAAACTGACATGGACCAATTGATTTTGAAAGCAAAAATCAAGTCTTACAAAAACTTAGCGGACAAGAACTTCCTCTTTTCTTTACTTGAATTACTCGGATACATTAACAACCTTCCAACTCTGCTGTTTATGTTTCCTTTATGCAAATTAGGCAGATGATGTACCCCCTCCTTTGGTTCCTAGAAAGTCTGTTACAGAGAATCTGGCCATACTTAATACATATACAAAATCCCCAAGGAAGCAGCCTGAAAAATCTCATAAATCAGGTCAGTGCTCACTTGATAAGATTTTTTACTCTTATAAAAAATCTTAATGCTATCAGTGTTAAGGCCAACAGAGAAATATTGCTTTTGACTAATTTTGCACCCCTTTTTTTAATCAAAACAGCAAGAAAGTCCTCAGACAGCGATCATGACTATGAACCTGTGGAAGACATAGTAAATGCTTTTGATCATATCATGTTTTACTAGACCTTTATCATCTTGAAAAAAAAAAAAGACAACAAAAGCCACACAAGAGATAAGCACCTATGTGGTGTGAAATGTATAATGTACAAAATGAGATTGTATTTAAACTTCCTTTTTACTTGTCAGTAGGAAAATGAACAAAAAATAAAGAAGAAACAAAGACTTTTACAAATTATTACCATTTATTCAGGAATACAAATGTTTTAAAGGACACTGTGTACATTAATATTAAAAATGTATACCAAAAGATATTGTTTTTTTTCTGCTTTTATACTTCCCTTCACAAACTGAACAAACTCTGAGATCAGCATGAATAACTTCTCATCTTGAATGTGGACACACATCAGGCTGACAATTTCCTGCTCTTAAAATATTCATAGCACTGATTATGTAACATGCTCTTGCTGAAGCAGTACATATAGCGTGCTAAAATAGATGTACATAGTTTAATCTAGTTTTGCAGTGCTTAAAGATAATAGATGGTCCTTAGGCCTCTTGATCTGTTGATCTGAAGTGGTCCTCATCGATAGTGGAGAAAATGTGTCCTTCATTGCTGAGAAAGTCCACAACGTCCCTGTCAATACAACGGAAATTTTTTTGTACTATAATGCAGTCAGGGGTTCTGTTACTTTCATTTTACTTACAGTGGTCCTTGCAGTTATTAGCCTGGTTGAATGACCCTCTGAATTGGATTAATCCAGACCTCAATAAGACTACGTTCACATTACAACCCACATTGCTCAACTGTGATTTTTTTTGGGTAAAATCAGATTTGCATGTCATGATGGTTAACACTCATAATTACAAGTGACTTTTATCTGACTCTAATGGCAGCATGTGCACATTGATACTTCTATGGTTGCACTATCTGGGCTAAAAGACATCAAGTTCGAGCGAGGTTTCATTAATTTCAAACAATGCATGCAATTTTTGTAAAGATATGCTTGGGATTATTCTCTGGAGGATGGCATGCAGTTAGTCTGCTGCATTTGTTGCAGTTCATAAGAAGGAAGAAAGCCAGAGACCTAATTTTATCTATTTTATCACTTAATGCTAGCGCTGCTATGAAATCCTCGAGCTGCTGGTGCTGACTGACATCAGCAGGCACCCTATGTATGCGCAGAGGCAAAAACCTTCATGAATTTCAACCTGCATGTTTTTATTCAAGGCACATGACCACATTATGGATCTGATCTAGGTGAATGTAACCTAACTCATACAAGTATAATGTAAATAAATTCAATTTAGACCTAATGTGTTCTGTTGGTAGAAGCTTTATGAAAAGAAACTCAATATGTCTAATAAATGTGCATAAATACTGTATACTTGTGTAAATAATGCTTAAGAACTCAATTTGTACTTATGTTTTCTACTGAATTTATTGTACAGTTAAACGGCTCCCTGGGGAGAAACATTTCTTTCAATTAGTAAAAGTGGTACAATTCATTACAGCACTAGAACATCAGACTAAATTTTCAAGATTAAAAAATTATAATAATTTTTTTTCATTCTACCCATTCAGGAAACGTGAGCTAATCTGTTATGATCATCACTGCACAACACCAAAACAAATAGGTTGTTTGTGCAGAGGAAACAGATGTTAAGATCTTGCAGTCATGCAACCATGGATTGAAGATTTCATTGCCTATAATTACACATATGCATTGAGCTTTTGTCTCTCTCGTTCACACCATCTAAAAATTTGCATCGCTTACTCTCCATCTGGCCTAATAATGGCAACCTGTTAACAGAACTGGATCTGTTTTAGCCATCACCAGACAGTAATTTATTTATTCATTACTTTGAAGAGCAATTACATCTAATTATACAATAAAATGATCAGCTCTTCACTGTGCCCTGATGCATGCGAGTCTGATTATCCACCAATTTGATATGGACCATTTATAATGAATGAAAATAGTTTCATGTAGTTTCCCAGTAATTAAAAAAAAGCATTTACTTTAAAATTCTACAGTAAAATCAAATAATCTTTACATTAGGCATGGAGTACGTCATTGTGAACTGATGCATGCAATTTTGAGATGCAAAATTTTCATTTTATTTTAGTAGTGAGATAAAGATAAATGCTCATACTTAAGTGTCCTCTATGAAATGAACCATCTGTACTTGATATATGATGTTCATCTGCAGGCTGAGGGTCACACACTCAGCTATGCCAACATTTTTACTCACACGAAATGCCTTCAAAATGCTGGATAGCCAACCTCGGTAAATTTTATGCTATACAAATTGCCCAATCGTTTATAGTTAGGCATAAATGTGTAGGCAAAAGCGTAACACAGAAAAATACCTGATTATAGTCATGCTCATGCCACTTAGTCTTTGCTTCAACTCCTGTATGCTGATCCCCTGCGGTTCCGGGCAGCTCTTTATCAGACACAACACCTACACAACAGAGATAAAAAAAAAAAAACAAAAAAAAAAAACATAATTTGTGTTGTTTCCCTCAATTCTTTCATTTTCCATTTTATACACATTAGCATGCATATTGATGTGTATACATTTATTGACAATGTTTTTTGGCAGTAAACACTTCAAAGACACAAATATTAAATACCAAAAGAAACTCTCCCAACACTTCAACACATTTGAGCATCTTTATACAAAAAGAAAACCGTTTTGGTGATCCACTCAAATTTGTACCTGATTTTGATTAGGATTTAATCCATTATTGGCCATGGCATTAGCTCCAGCGTAGCCACCACTCATTCCTGTGCCACCCGGGCCAGGGCGGGACATAGGCTCCATGCTGGTGCTTATACCTCCTCCTCCCCCCATCTGAAAAATATCCATAACACCAAGTATGCTGCGTAACCTTTTGCACTTTGACCAGCTTTTTTATTTTTTTTAGTTTATACTGTTCTTTCATTCTAATTATGTGTTGGAGCCACTCAATTAATCATATATAAATCTAAATTGCAATATGTACCTGTGCAATTGTCTAATAGCAAAAGTCTGTATTGCAAATAATGTAAATAGTAACACGGAGAGTTTGTAAATAATTTAAGTATTTGTTATTTTTTTAAATAACTTTTAATATGATACAAAAATATTGGCAAATATCGTCTTAATGGTAGTATTTGCAATAGATAAATGCGTTTAAATACAAAATAGTACATTTCATAGTTACATATCATAGTTTAAATCACAAATATGTGTCAAAATAAGTGCAATGTGATTTCTTTTATCAAATTTTGCAGCCCTACTTTATGATGTAATATGTTAAACATATAGTCCAAGCATGTTCAGAACTGTATTAACACACAAAAGTGCTATGTATAAGAACTCATTGGTCTGCAGTTCTGCTGTTGCACAGGAAGTACAACAGGTTTGTGGATAAGTAAAGGACTTCTCACCATGGCCTGTGGTTTGCTGAGCAGCATATGAGCTTGAACAACCTCTAGCATATGAGAAGTGATCTCATTCATGTCCTCTATTGGCCGAACGCTGAATGCCACCAAAGACCTGTTATTCTTTACACACACACAAAAGAAGTTTTAATTGACAAGCTCTATGCAGAAATCTAGAAGCCACATTCAAACATTAATAAATAAAAGGCAAAGAAGATAGACAGTAAAGACAAAACAAACATGTATGTTGCCCTTTTAAAATCACCTGTGCATAGTCAGAACTGTAGTGCACATGTATACAATGCTTTACAGTAACCACAGTAACGAGGGTGGGGAGAGGAAGGAGTTATTACTTGCTTGGTGGTTACTCTAAAACAATACATGTTTGAAAACAGCTGCACTGACAGCTCAAGATGACAAACATCATTTATCATTTGAAGTACAATTATCAATAAAAATTACCTGTAAAGTGATAGTGTCTTGCATTAACAATTTTTGTATTTAAAAGAAAAATACATTACACATTACAGTACATATCCTTAGTTTTATTTTTCATCTCTTTTGCCTGCTTACATAGTCATTTCAAGTCATAAAAGTATAAACTTTTTTTAAAACAGTGTGGGTTAACTTCTGCTTTAACGCTTTCATTTTATTTTTCAGCAACCTGCCATTTTTTCACTCAAACTGTTTTACAACATAAAAAATAAAACCATTTACCACAACACGAAGTTGCCTGTTAACAGTATTGTGCAAGTTCACACTTCACAAGTGCTAGCTCAAAGTTCACATACATCAGAATGAACAAGATCACCCTCATAGCTGACTAAAGAGAAAGACAGAAAGAGAGAGAGAGAGAGAGAGAGAGAGAAGACTCACAGAATAGGTCATCATAGGCTATATAAATAGACCGAGAGAACACTTTGCTGCTCACGTTCACAACCTGTATGTTAATTACATTTTCTTTTGTTGCAAACTTAAACATTCAGTTCACCGTTTGCTGTTTTAGCGTCTTCATGCACAACAGTCTGTTATCAGCAATAAATAAAATGTATGAAAGCCAGAATTGAACTTGGACCCTACATATTACCAGACAGTTGCTGCACCTCTTGAACACAGTATAGCATCTTATTTCTCTAGTTCTCTCTGGCTGTAAGCTAAAGATACACTCAAACAAGATCTAAAGTTACATTAGGATCCCAGTTTACGTCACCGGCAGCACACCTAATACATTAATGGTAAGTTGGTTATACCTACTATTTGACAGAAACTATAATCAAGCCTCTCAAAAAACAACTCATGTGAGCTCTGTCTCTGGGCATTGGAATCAGCACAGTGCATGCTTACTGACTCCATGCGTGTCTTGAGACTGCAGTTGCTCAATGATTTAGGACTGAAATTGCCACATACAGTTTTGTATTCGAGTATCTAACAATGAAAGCAGACTTCATATGAACTTAAACACCTTCCCTTTATGCTAAACTTTCAGTCTCACAGCACGACGCAAATCAATTCCTGCTATCCGTTATCACCCAAATGAGGATGGGTTCCTTGTCGGGTCTGGTTCCTCTCAAGGTTTCTTCCTATAGTCATCTCAAAAAGTTGTTTCTTGTCACCGTAGCCCTCAGCTTGTTCATCAAGGACAAACTAATAACTAAGTTTCCTCACATTTTTTTTTTACTTATATATCTAATCTTTTAATTCTTTATGACATTGACCTTTGTTAAATGAGCATGGAACTGAACTGAATTACTGGTGCTGATCTAAATAGTAATTTTAGTATAGGAATTTGGTACTGGATACTCAATGGTATGAAAGCAATGTGTTCAGTGCCATAAAAGTATGGAGTTTTTTTTTTTTTAGATTTGTATTTATTTATTTTTAAGTGAGAGACCTTGTGCAGACTGGGACAAAATGTAAATGTTATGTCATAGAGCATGTTGTTATTATAAGCGTAAAACTGTATTTTCCATTAAAGGAAAAAAAAACTGTTTATGTATGTTGTCAATTACAGTTGGTAGAAATAAAGAAAACTGTAATTGAGGAAAAATCAGAATGGGAAGGCCAGACTTTGGAAACAGTCAAGAAAATTGCAATCACTGCATCTCCAGGGAGAATAATTACTAATCGATCCATCCATAACAAGGCCTCAACAAAAGGCAAGTATTATAATCTTCACAAAGTCATTAATCATTCAGAGAATTGAGGCCTAGAGCACGAAATACATAGTTAGAAATGCTCCAATGTCCCCTGTCAGTACTGTATCAGCTCAGGCAGTAAAAGAAGCGTGGCATATTTATAAAGTGCATTCAATACTACTTTAATATTCAGAATTACAATGAAAAATATGTAGTAGAAAAAAAAGAGAAATCACATAAGTAAGCATCAACCATTACCTGAAAAGAACGCAGGTTGCCAGAGACCTTGACATATGTGTCTGGAGGAATGACAGAGCTGTCCACACTCGGATCCTAAGATTGACAAGGTGTCATTTTTTAAAAAATGAACAGATTTTGTACTTACACAGTGTACACATTTTAGGAAAAGCTTGGCCATATACCGAGCATCAAAAAAATTTTTTTTTAAATACAACAACAAATGAACAAGTCCCCAACAAATGAACAAGTTCTGTTCCGAGAGCTCATTTATATGTCCAATTTGTTCGTAAGGCCAACAAACATTGTCTTGGGACTAGGATACTAACACACTTGGCTATACACAGTATAAAACAAACATGTCCCATGATCTTTTTCATGTTCTTTAAAATCATGCCAATTGTTGAACAATTTGTTTTAGAAAATGAGCAATGTAGTCAACTTTTCATCTCGCTTCTTAGCAGTTCCAGCTTCATCACTCCTGCTTTAACACTTGCTTCTTGACATCCTGGGATGCACACATTTTATTATGTACGCCGGACATGTGATCTAACATCTGCAACTGAACGCATGTTCAGATCTTTGAAAGTTCGTAATGCCAAAGTTGATTTGCATGTTCAGAACAGAAGGGTTTATGCCTGTGATGAGCTATTTTTTATATCTCATTATAAGATGGGGGAAATTTTTTTCTCTGCTGGTAAGGAAATTACTACATATAGCAACTATAACATAACTGATGACAGGAACTAACTCCATTGTCAGGAAACATATTGACTTGAGCCAGCACTTAAAATGGCTTACATGAATTTTAAATTGTCTAATATAGTTCGTGTAATTCACCAACACCTACATAAACCCATTGAACCTAGTAATTAACAGATTAGCTGAATCAACTGTGACTGTGAGCAGAACAATCCCTAAACATTGTTAAACACAAGGCCTTCAGAATTAGAGTTGAAGATCCTAGTGTTATAGGAGCAATAAAGTATTAGAATTAACAATTTAATATAAATCTGTTCTTTATGTCACGTAGATATATTAAGATTTGTGCTGATATAGAATTGGTAACACCATCAACCTATAAGACAACATACACGGTGTATGCTGTGGATTCATACGGCTCAAGTCCAGCATCCCTGTAATGCAAAAAAGGACTGCAATTGATTTTCTGTCTGTACAAGATTAGCACAGAGGACACAATGGACATTAAGTTTCAAGGACGCAGAAAAATTTTATTCACTAAAAAATTACTTGTATGTGTACATACAATTAAAAGAAATTAACTCTCTCAGATTTAAATGAATGAAAGAAGTGTACATAAAAATCTGGGTCTATGAAACTGAGGCGGAACTGAATCCGAGTTTCAATCACAGACACCATGAAGGATTTAATTTCGTATAAAACAGCTAATAGGAATTAAAACTAAATGAAGAATAAACTAATCCTTCCCAACTCAGTGGTAATCATAGCATTACTGAGGGGAAAAAAAAGGAAGTTAAATCTTTTTTTTTTTTTACTACGCAATGTGCTTAAATGAATCATGCTCACATAAAATGAAGAGGTAATGGAAAATATTCTAAGTTTGTTCAGTAAGCGAAATGCTTTTCAGTGTGAAATATGTTTCTATCCACCAGGCCATTAAAACTTTAACATTATTAATCTAAACATTTCATTAAGCTCTGGGCTGTCTTATTGTGATCAGATCACTCGTTATATTGGTCATAAACATCACTACAGCAAACAGAAACGCAGCATGGGTTTTAAATGTGAACTTTAATCTATATTAAACACTGATCAGCATATTGATTATGGTGAGGTACTTGTCTATGGTGTAGAAAGTCTTTTGTTCTCCGAGTTTAGTGTATTAATATAAAACCATATACTTTTTTTAAACTATTGAAATCTGCCACACCACATGAGGGAGAATGTAGCTTTGGTCCTACCTCTGTATCTACCCACTGCTTCACATCCATAGGGGCTGCTGTCATGTCATCGACTTTGTACTGGATGTTAGTCATGGATTTATCTGTGCTTCTAATGATTCCAACAATAGTAACCTATGAAACACATACCAAAAAAAACATTGCATCATTTTTGAAATGTTTAACATAACATCAGATGTGGAAACAAGTTATATATCACATTTCCTTAACCTTTTAATTATCTAAGTAAAATCAAAGAAGGGTTATTAAAGTGTATGAATGAGAAATGAAACTCACTTGTGCAACCTCCACCTCACCTACTCTGAAGACATCCTCAGCCTGAGCTGCAGACATGAGTTGTGACACTGTGCAGGGGACTATCTGCTGTGCCCTTGACCTCTGCAAAAAAAAAAAAAAAAATGTGAGAGATGCCACAATCCATTAAGAAACACAGGATGAACATTTGAATTGCCAATGATCTATGAGTAAAAACAAATTTACCAGACATATAAAACAAATAATAACTGACCCCTTTTTTCTCTCCTCCCTGGGAAGCAGCAGGTGAGCCAAAGCCCCCTGGTGACTGGGTGTATCCACCACCCATGCTCGCCTCTCCGTATGAGCCTGATACAAGACGAGTAGTAGTAGAGTTATTCGGTGCACAGGTAATCGCTCCTTAGACCACAATTAGACAGAAGGTTTATCAGACCAATAACTATATATTTAATTTTATTTTTGCCAACGTCTTTAAATTTTTTTTTTTTACCTATCCCATGTTTATAGCAACCAATAATTTTGCACAGATGTGTGGATGCGATGAATGGCTTGATATAGCTCTTTGGTTCACACCAAAGCTGCTGGTAAAACCATGTGAGATGTGAGAGCAGTTTCATTTGAATCACCTCACTGCTAGCATGTAATGCCTGACTGAGCTTGCACAAGGTCTATCTTTAGTCACAACTAGTCCATCTCATCCTATTAAACTCTCTTTCTTTATACTCACTAGGGCTGCAACGATTTTGATAGTTGATTATTGAAAATGATTTATTGCACTGCAAATGGCACAATTACTCAATAACTCGTATTTAGCTTGTAAATAACTTGTATTTAGCTTGTAAATAACTTGTATTTATTTCAGTTTGTGCATGTTCAAACCAACAATCAAGATGATAAAGATGAATATTTAATGGAAAAATATGGGAATCACCAATCACCTCCCGATACGATACTATCATGATTCTTAGATGCCCAAGGCCGATCGACCAGTTCATCTCTACTATAAACGTGTTTTAAAAAAAATAAAAACAAATTTTGAGTCAGCATTGCAATACATGAAGGTGTCTGACATTGCACCATTGCTCACCTCACTCCAGTAAGTTTAACACCTACATGATCTCAGAGAGTGCTCATGGTTCACACGAGAATCAAGCGTGATGACGTCATCAGCCATTCGACAATTACATTTGTTGCCAACTAATGTGATTATATATTTATGTCAATAACCTCAATTAATTATTGCACTCCTAGTACTCACAATTAATAAAAGTGAGTTATCTCATCCAGAACATTATCTTCAAATTTGTATCCCAAATACTTTACTACCATTACATTATAATTTACATACATAAATATTTACTTTGTGGTACCATGACAAAAATATACTTGTTTGTTTAAACCTACCACAATAATTTATTACTTTATACAACTCTTAATTTGTCTTCCTTCTTAACTTTAAAAACTTTGGACATGTAAATGATCATGACTTCACGATCATAACATTAATATGATAAAGAAGGACGTCATGATTTGATGACTTCCAACTGCTTTTTGAGCATGTATTACCTATTAGTACTTTAATGAAACCATGACAACACCGGTCAGGTGAACAAATGCAAAACAGCCACACTAATTAGCCATAACATTACAACCACTGAATAAAATATGAAAATGAGACAGTCAATAAATTATATTGACTGTCTCTCACATGTTAAGGGTGGGAGACATCATGCAGCACAAGAAGTGTTTTGGAAGCAGGAAAAATAGATGTCTAAGGATCACAGCAGTTATTCAGGCAAGCCAGACATACAGGATGCAAATTGTTTGAGTGTGAGAAAACAACCAAATCGCAGCTCAAACACTGACGTACACCAAGTGCTGCCTTTCAGAGCAACAATATTCCCAAATAGCAATGGCGTCTCTCAGCAGAACAATTCTCCCAGCTATAATGCAAAAAAGGTCGGGAAAGGTTTGAAGAGCATGATAAAGAGTTTAAAGTGACAAATCCGATCCATAGGAGGTCTCACCTCACAGTTTACAGGACTTTAAAAAATCTGCTGCTGACAGTGCCATAGTTGCCGATTCCACTTATAATATGCGATTTTGGGCTTCTTTTCCTTTAAAGTCGCTTGAAAATATTACAGGCAAGTTTTTTTTTCTTTCCCCCATTTATGGTCTCTTTTTCGCGAATTCATTGTTTGACACTGCATACACAAACCTTCATCTGAAGCTGCATAGATTCTAAAAATCCTGCTCCTCACAATACTGAAAATTTAAAAACTATGAAATGACACATTAGCTATTTAAGCATTAGCAACAATACTAAGTAACTAAGTAACAACAATAGTGAATTTGCATTTTTAAGACATGAGGGACAGTTGTTCTGGAATAGTTCTTGCAAGAACAGTATTCTCAAGTGCATTTGCAAAACCTATCAAGCACCATGACGAAACTGGCTCTAATGAAAACCATCCCAGGAAAGCAAGACTAAAACTTACATCTGCTGCAGAGAAGTTAATTTAGAGTTACCAGAGTGCAAAATCATCAATTAACAACACCTCAAATTAGAGCCGTCATGTAGGCTTTACAGAGCATACATAGCAGACACATCTCATTATCAGCTATTCAAAGGAATTCTGGATGCCTTCAACATTGTTTAATAATGTAGAAAGAAAGAAATGTCTGGAAAGACCATGGAATTAGAAGATATGTTCAAACATTGGATTGGTACTGTGTGTTAGCACTGTGAGTATTATATTCTAGAGTACGTATTCATTCTAGTTTCATATGTTGTTACGGTGTTAATGTTATCGTTGTTGCTGTCACAGACTATAATAATAATTGGGCCTGTTTTGGCCTTGTTTATGAAGCTGTAGTTTATTTGAGAGTTGGCAATCATGCTTGTTGCCAGACATCACAACCCCCAACTCCCCCACACCTTGAGAGGTGTGAACAGCTGTTTGCCACCCCAAGGGGAACTACACTATATTTGTACTAGGCAGGTGGTTTTAATGTTCTGACTCAACTTACCTGTCAAAGTCTCTTAATAATAAGATCACCCTTCTGTAATTGGGTTACTTTGGAATGAGACTACCAGAAAAGCTAACTGCAAAAGTCCAGCCAAACAAATGCTATAACCTGTCTCTTCAAAATAAAGATAGACAGTTTCTAAAGTTATTTTCAGCATATGATGACAATAATGTGTACAACTAAAAGCTAGTCAAGCAATAGAAGTTAAACCCCCTTATTATGAGTAGGGGATTAAAACGTATCTGTAAATAAGCTTAGTAAACCGGTGTGGTTAAATACAGTATATGACTTAGCAATAGCACGCCGTTTTCTCTTCAGTTGTTAGCCAGTGGCTCACGAGCTGCCAAAAAAAGGTTACCGCCATAAAAGTTATTAAAGCTGCATACCTTGGTTCCACATTTTATCACTATGAACAAAAATCTCTTCACAATACGAGAAATAAACTAACAGCCTTCGACAAACAATAACAGCACACACTGTTGTATTTCTCTGTGCCGCGCTCAATGTCTGTATTCCCCGCGCGCAGAATTCTAACCCAGGATGAGTCACATTTGGCCGTCTATCGCTCAAATAAGCGCACTACTTAGGAGGCGAAGGCCCTCATTTTTACACAGGACACAATGCACTTGCTTAGGGAGTGTAAAATAATTTGACACTCATCCAGAGTTCGCGCATGCGTTTCACAACTTCCGGGAAACGCATGTTTTGAAAAGAAAACTTTATTGACATACATGTGGAACAATATCTGATATTAGGATGGATAAAATGTTTATTTTCATTGTGGTCAGATGTACCTCTTAATTTGTCTTGAATACAAATACAACATCAACAAGATAAAAAAAAGTCTTGTAATAGGAAACTAAAAGCAGAGCAATACCCCATTGCGCATGCCCAGATATTTATATTTTGCATTGTATTTAGCATTGCATGTTAAAGTGAAACAACACATACATGTGACTGTGGGTTAACTAACACACCAGCTAAACCACCTACATGATAGCACAGAACTCTGGGTCCTGTACATAAGCACTCTCATTGGACCCCTTCCTTAGCGCTCATATTTTATTTTGGAATTACAAGGGCCCTTTTGTCACTGGGGAAGTCATTTTAATTCCCCCCATGGTACCCCTGATGGCAGCAAAAATTATTTTACATGCAAATATTGTAATTACATTACAATATTTGCTTTGAGTTTAATCATATATAAAACATTGTATCACTATTTATGTTCATGAAAGCACTCAGGGACTACCAAACCTAATTAAGAGAAAATACAAGAAATATAAAAAAAACAAATATTATGTGAAATGCAGCAGTCATACAGAAAGAGTGGAACAATGGAAATGTGTGAGGGCAACAAGAAAACTTGAGCCCTGCAGAAACAGATAAAAAAAAGTGTAAAATCAAGATATAAATTGTAGAATAGAGAAGTGTACCAAAGTGAAACGAATATAAAGTGTGCATGACTGTGTGCAGGTATCATTTTGAATCACTTTCTCTGTTCCGCTCTCTCTGGTGCATGTGATTCTTTCGTAATCAAGTTTGTTAGCCTCTAAGTGTTCTTATAAATATAAAAAGTGCTAAATGATTAAACTCGATGCAACTATTTTAATGTCATTGTAAATACAGTACTGACATGTATTTCCCTCTTTAGATAATACTATGTCACTGCCCTCACTCACTCTTTCAATGCTCCAACTGGTGTGCAATTTGCTGCAGTCTGTAAATGCATTTGAATGTTGATTTATTTTATTAAATCCCTGCCATGTTCAACACTATTATGACTGTACCGATGATTATCCTTTCTTTCGCATTAGATTGATGACTTCACACCGTTCTAAATGAATGTTGATTTCAACTGACTCATGGGCCCCTGTCATTATGAGGGTCAAGTAATTCGTTATTGCCCTGATTCTAGTTTGTGAGGACATCACCTCAGGACAATGGACTGCAGGGGGAGCAGGAAAAGGCTCACATCTAACTTTTTACAGGAATACAGTTATTAAATTACACCAAAAATGTTGCCAAATAAACCACTGTGAATATATAATGTACTGTATAGTTTCACAGACACATTTAACTCTTCTGTTCTGTATGAAACGATTAAGAATAATATATAACCAGCCAACACACATACTGAGGGGAAATGGCTTAGTCTTGCCTCTTAATGGTGGTGTGCAATGTCCTGATGTTTGTTGAATAAAAAGAATAAATGAGAAAAGTTAAAAGCCATAGGTGTTCAGTTTTGAAAAAAGGGGAAAAAAAAGAAACTGGAAATGTGTAATATTTGTATGTAATAAAATAGACTAGTATAACCTTTATGTTTAATCAACCTTGCTGTGTTGCTAGCTTACATATCACTGAATATAATATAATTATATATAAGATATAATAAAATTATATATACTATATAATATAGTTTCATCTCACTATTTATTTAAAACTATTTTTCCATTTATTTATATTTATTAATTCTTATTTATCTATTTATTGATTGATTGATTGATTGATTGATTGATTGATTGATTGATTGCTGTGTGATGAAGGGGAATTCAACCAGGGTGCCACACACACTAGAGCAACTGCCTGAGGGGAGAAATTGAGGTACATAGAACAGAAGCGAAAGCTAAAACTGAGTAGCAAATAATATCACTCACTCACTCATCATCTATACTGCTTAATCCTGTATTCAGGGTCACGAGGACCTGGAGCCTATCCTAGGAGACTTCGGGCACATGGCAGGGTACACCCTGGACAGGGTGCCAATTCATCGCAGGGCACAGACACACACACACATACACTCACTCATCCACACACTACGGGCAATTTGGGAACACCAATTAGCCTAACATACATGTCTTTGGACTGTGGGAGGAAACCGGAGTACCCGGAGGAAACCCATCAAGCACGGGGAGAACATGCAAACTCCATGCACACAGAGACGGGAAACGAGTCTGGCCGGGAATCGAACCCGGACCCTGGCGGTGCAAGGCGACAGTGCTAGCAAATAATATTTACTATTTAATTTATAACAATACATACATGCTATATACAACTTTTTCCAAATATCTTACAAATAGCTCATATACTTATATATCTAATGAGAAAATAATATCAGAGAGGTGTAAAACCAAATGTAAACCCCCACCTCCGCACCGTGTCCCTGATTTCCATTTCAGGGAGTGGGCAACCCTACAAATGTAGTAGTTAAAAATAAAAATTTAATTATCACAGTGAGGGTTTTGATTAAGGCAGAACAAAAAACAAACAAAAAAGGATTATAATCTTGATGACAGATGACAATAATTAGTGCTTAATGCATGTTAAAGCTGGTAGTGTACAGGTGTACTGTACTATATGAATATGAGATTTGAAGCAATGTTGTTAGAATTCTGTCTAACAAAAAGTATTAGTGGGACACACCTCAGAAAAGTAAAGAAAGATATTACACATAAGTGTGTTTATTGTATTTATTGATTTGAACTTTTTTGTCATTTATTCAATGTGTGTATCTAACATGTATGCTATAACAACACGGGTCTAGATTTAGGTCGTCCAATTACTGTAAACCTTTATTGCATGTGCAAAGTCCCAATCTCACTTCTCCTTTCAGGCTGCAGGGTGTCGCGGTTACTTTAGTTTAAAAAAAAAAAAAAAACAATTAAAAAAAACTAAAGATTGTTTGTTCTAGGGAAAAAAAACAAAATTAGTATTATTTTTTAAAATAAACATGTACTAATGTACAGTAGTTTCTGCTATTTGTGGGTGAGACCGTTATCTCTTGCTGCAGCTGCTCTGTCTTATCTGTCATTTTAACGCCAGTTGGCTATGGCATGCCATTGCTGTTGGATAATATTTAATTCATAGGCCGACTATCTTCTGCTTTGAATACAGATAGATAGCTCTCACTATGGCTTGCATCTTGAAAGTTCTTGTTCTTGCTGTTTTAAGTGTCTCTGGGCAAGGCAAACTGTTTACAGGTGAGTCTGTAAAAACTTTATCTGTTATGCTGTACATCCATAAAGATGACCTAGGTTTAGTATGATGATTATTATACAGTATTTAAATGTTTCCAGAGTATGTAACTGGATAGGATCTAGCTAAATAAAAATAATGACAGTATTCAAGAAATATTAAACTACAATGGAAACCCAAATAAAAAATTGACGGTTGTCTCTTAAACCATGTTTGGAATTCATTATGATCCTGTGCAGTAGTGATTAATAAAGATTGTGTGTCATGGCTTAGTAGAAATGCCACAAAAGTGGCTTGGGTGTCTTAGTGTAGATTGAACTGATTTATAGTGTATTTTTCACTGAGGCATTACATTTGTGAATTTCAGGTAGCTTTTGGCATATCACAGACCTTCACTGGGATCCTACATACGGATTAACAGATGGAAATTCAGGATCAGCGTGTAATTCAAGTGGAAGTCGTCCAACTCCACAAGCGGGTAGATTTGGAGACTATCTTTGTGATTCGCCATGGGACCTCATCAGTTCCTCAGTGCATGCTATGAAGGATATCCTGCCTGATCCAGACTTCATTATTTGGACCGGGTATTCATTCAGATTCATAATAAGCATTTTATTTGTGCACATTTTTAGTATCCAGGTGTGTACTTATTCCCTTTTTAACACAGAAATTAAGTGATTTTAACTTAAACTACTAATTAATGGTATCAGGTTTTCATAACCAGCATCTATGGTTTCTGAAATTTATTTGAATTTCCTCTACAGAGATGATACACCTCATGTTCCTAATGAATATCTGGGAGAAGATGCAGTCCTGAGAATCATTGGCAATCTCACCCACATCATAAAAACACTGTTTCCTAGTACGTACAATCAAAATCAAAGGATTCTATACATATGTATAGACCTTAGGTTTGGTAAATTATTAATTCTAGTAGTTTATGACACCTTTTTTGTTTGATTTCTTAGAAACAAAGGTCTACTCAGCATTGGGCAATCATGATTACCATCCAAAGAGTCAAGTGCCACCCACACAAAACAAAATTTATGAACAAATACAAAAACTATGGGAAGACTGGCTTGATCCAGCATCAAGGGATACTGTTAAAAGAGGTAAAACTTTAACCAAATTCTCCAAACAACATTTTTCAAATGGATCTGATTGAAAATTTTAATTCAGTAAAAACAAACTTCTATATTTAATATCAATTATTTTATTTTGATTTTTTAAGGTGGATATTATACAGAAAAGCTACTAAATCAAACCGGTTTTAGAGTTCTGGTCCTAAACACTAATCTGTATTATGACCAGAACAAAATCACAGAAAACATGAAAGATCCAGCAGACCAGTTTAAATGGGCAGACCAAGTGCTCAGTGAAGCTGGCAAAAACAAGGAAAAGGTCTGGTTTTTTTTTTTTCAGAAGTTGTGAACAAATGTGAGTTCATACTGTATATGTTCTTATGAATAGTATTGTTTCTGTTCCTTCATCAGGTGTACATTGTTGGTCATGTTCCACCTGGATTTTTTGAGAAGAAACGAAATAAGCCATGGTTTAGACCTGAGTTTAATAAGCAATATATAGAGCTTATTCAGAAACATCATGATGTTATAATCGGCCAGTTCTTTGGTCATCATCATACTGACAGCTTTCGGATGTTCTACAGTACATCAGGTATGATGAATCATATTGGTTGTGAAAATATGCAGTGAAATAAATCATAAAATGTTATAAATTAGAATACGTAGAATATTGGTAAAAGTAAAATTATGATAATGGTTGTCATTTAAGTGTGTCATTTTGCCTAAAGTGTATTCAGTAATTGGGTTCAATATTTACCATCACAAAATAAATAAATGGATTTATACAGGATCTCCAATCAGTGCAATGTTCCTGAGTCCAGGAGTTACTCCTTGGAAAACAACCCTACCTGGAGTGGAAAATGGGGCAAATAATCCTGCAATTCGGGTGATTGAGTATGACAACAAAACACTTTTGGTTAAGGTATGATTACAGTGGTCCAATAGTCCACAGCTATTAAAATTTCACACATATATACATAAAAAATTTTTTTTTTAAACTTTCAGCCAGTGATATAAAAAATTTTCTTAGTGTTCCCTGATTTTTAAAGACAATCTGTATAACCCAGACTCTTCCATATCATCCTTAGGATATGGTGACTTACTATTTGAACTTGACCTATGCAAACCTAGCACATGCACGATGGGAGAAAGAATATCGCCTCACTGAAGCGTTCAGAGTGCCAGATGCTTCCCCGTTCTCCATGCACCATGTGTTGGAACAGATAGCACATGAGAACTGCTACCTGCAAAAGTATTATGGCTTCAACTCAGTAAACTATGACCTGTCAGTATGCAATGCGGATTGCCGTATTGACCATGTGTGTGCCATGAGAGCGGTGGACTTTGAGGCTTATGAGCACTGTGTGGAGAAGGAGGGGGCTTCTCCTACCATCCCGGAACTTCTGACCGTAGGTTTCGCACTTGTCATAAGCCTGTGGGGCAGTTACCAAATCTTTTGAGAACCTTTCCCTCAGCTTTGTAAGTGTCCTCATATCTTATCACACCAAGTCGAAAAGACAAACTAGGGTAATATTTTTCTTTTTGTAATTATTAACCAAGATAGTTTCCTTCTTTTGTTTAGCTCTGCACAACATTTACTACATTTCCATTACACCCATTCATCTAAAATGTATACTTTTACAATTTTATATAAATCTGTATGTTTATCCCTAAAATGAGTATGTATTAAAACAAGAATTATCCTTACAACCCTACTCCTAAATCTACTAACGTGTTTTTAAACAATAAAAAGCATTGAACTATAGAGAAGGCTTGAACTATAAAATACCTTTTGAGGAGTACACAAGTGGACAGCATTTACTAGATTTTTATTTTAGAAACGCTATTTGTACACATTGGTTTGGTAATAATTAAACAAAAATTAAACAGTGATGTCTTAAACAATAATTATTTGTTAATTACTTTTGTATAATGATGAATTTATGTGGGATCACATGACCAGAATTTGTTTAGATGAGATGTATGGCATCATGGCATTGTTCAGTGCTTTGTGGAAGTCCTTCATGCTCACTTCAGAGCAGGATGGGGCTGACAGCTTTCCAGCACGGATCAGGGTACATAACTCTTCCAACATGAAATGAAATGCCGCATCATCTGTTCAAATCACAGATACAGTTTAAGAAAAGATAGATTGCCTGCCATGTCACATCATATGTTAATTATATTTGTCCATACACACATCAAGAGAATCCACAAAGCTAACTCCCTTGGGGTATTTGTGCTTACCATGCTTATTGTCTCTCTTCCACTGAGTGACCCAGAATCCTCGTACTTTAATGTCCTTGAAAATGAGTGCACTCTATACAGAGAATTAACAGAGTTAAACAAAAGAAAAGAACCACAGAATATACAGATTTCAGTTTTTTTTATTTAAGTTTACCACAGGCACAGTAACTGGCTGCTTGGCCATCCCCCCATATGTCACCATGGTACCCCCAGTCCTACACAGAAGAGAGCACAAACTGCATAACCAAAACTCTTTCTTTATCATACTTTATGTTTTGTTTTTGCATAATAAAAAGTAACGTTACTTGAAACACCTCAAAACAAATTTCTTCCCTCAGCATTGCAACGTACTGTAAATGACGAAGAAGCTCTGTGGCACTTTTGCCTCCTACACCATTAAGGGCAAGTTTAGGTCGAGGACAAACCTGTGTCAGATAAAGATTATACATTAAGATTCTGCATGTACATCATACATTAAGAACACAGCTTTCTCACATTTTCTCTTTTTCCATTCCGGTTTTGGATGAACTAACCATTGTGGTATTGCTCTAATAAAAAATACTATAAAAAGGTGTCTCAAAACCAAAATCTCTGTTTGATTTCTTAGTAGGAAACCAGCCTTAAAGATGTCCTTAATTTCCGGCTTTCTCAGCATCTCCTCTTTAATCACGTAAGTTGCTCCCATTGCTTTTAGTCTGTCAGTCAGCTGTTGAAAGTCCGGTCTGGGTAAGCAAATCAAACACGATAATTTACATTTATATCATTAATAAAATTAATCTGTAAATTATATTTTGAGCTGAAAAAAATGTAAGATGGCTGTGCAACAAATTCTAAAAACCATTAAAGGATCATTTTACCTGTCTCTGACTACATTGATTGTATGGACATCCTTTGCTGCCGCTATCTGAATTACAGCCTGTCCAACTCCACTATTGGCTGCATTCTGGATCACTGTGTCTCCTAAAACCACATGTTATGACAATTAAGATAAGATAAGGTAACTTATCTTATTTTATGGCATCTTATTTTATGTTAATACTTTATTAATCCTGGAGGAAGTTCTTGTGCCAGAGACAGCATCAAGAGCAAAAAAGAGTAAAAAATATATATATTACATACAATGAAATAAAAAAAAAACAGACAATCAAATACACATGGAATGTTATCCCTCTTTACTATTAAAGTGTAAACTAATTAATTTACCTCTCATCATTCATTCTTTAACCTTGAATCACTGAGATAAAAGCAAAAATTACCAGGCAACAGACTTTCAAAATCAGAGAGCATTCGAAATGCAGTGCAAGGGTTGACTCCTAGAGTGGCTGCAGAAAGAAGGGAGATATCACTGGGCACTGTCACCAAATCATTCTCACTGAAAACAGCAGCAGACCGCCATGTGCCTATGCAAAATAATAATAATAATAATCATAATAATATTTAAAAAGAAATCAAAAACAATAATCTGAGCATGTTAGGGATACAGGATCTGCCATCAGGTACGAGGACTCACCTAGACCAGCATCTCTAGGAATGACCCAATCACCCACTTTGACTGTTTGGACCTTGTTGCCCACTTCTAAGACCTGACCCACTCCCTCATTGCCACCTACAGCTGGAAGGTCTGGTAATATGGCGTAGGTTCCTTTTAAGTAGACACAGCAGGCAGTGGGTTTGAAATATCCTTGTCAGGGATGCATGTGTATTTTAGATCAATCATAAAGCTTAATAAAATGAGTCTTTTTTTAACGTTACTGTTGGACATGACTTAGCATTCACACATTGTGATTAAAATTCTGTTACGTCTTAAGAGCTTGTCTAGGATGCAGCAGTAAAAGAGGTTTAATTTCCAGAAGACTGAACAGCTGGAAGACCTTTGGTCAGATGTTTTGGCCAGCTTGGCTCAGTTCAAGTTGAATCTGAGGTCTCTATTTTTCTAGCGTGATTTCTAGCTTAATGAATATTTTTTAGGAAAACTATTTTACTTCAGACAAAATATAAAGCAGATCATGCAGTCAAATGACATATAAGTGAAAGCTCTCAACGAGCTTGTGAAAAATTGGTGCCTTGGAATCTACTTGCCTTGGATCATATTTATATCTGAGGGATTGATGGGAGCTGCAAGCATTTTCACAAGGGCACATTTAGCTTCCAGTGCAGGAAGTCTGAGAGTCTCCAACCTGCCAGTGACAAAAAGAAATGATGGCAGGTGTCATGGAGTGGGAAGGTGTTTGCTTTATTTGAACGAATGCGCTTACTGAACGACTTGTGAAGGATCCCCGTGACTCCTGTACACTAGCGCAGCGCTGTCGGTGACTTTTGGCCCTGTTGAAAAGTAAGAGTGAGCAACATTTCCCCGCAGCACAGTCGCACCGCAGGACCGAATACGGAATGCAGTTATTAAAGCTCCTCCACACGCCGAACTGCGAGGTGACAATATGCAGGACAAAACCCGCGCAAGACGCCACACGTCCATCTTAGGGGTTCCTAACTACAGCACTTGCGATCTTTGAATCTAAGCATATTGTCCGCAGTATAAGTGACAACACACAACTCGAAATGTTGTACACTAAGTAGCCCTGTTACTACGCAATTGTACGAACTGGTCTTCTTCTGTTGTCTTTGACGGCGGTTGAAAACCAATTCTATATAGATTACTGCCACCTAATGTTCTGGAGGACAGGCGACAGCTTCATCTTACAGTAGGATAACAAAACAAAGAGTGGTTGGGGGAAGAAATAAAAATCTTTAAATAATCGTTATTTATTTATTTATTTATTTATTTTTTAAACAAAATGTCCAAAATACATGCCAACTTTTATGTTCTAAAGTACACCTCAGAATTGTATTGATATCAGGTTTTTAGCCTCACCTGCAGAATTTCCCTTCCATTATGTACTGTACACTGCCAGCCCAAAATCATTGCACACGCTAATATTTAGTTTGAACTAATTCAGCTTTAATTGCTTAATACAATGTGGTGGACGATCCATGAGTGAAAATGCTTCATAATGCTACCCAAAACCATTCTTTCACTCTTTCCGATTGTTTGGGGCATCTGGAAAACGGCTCGTCCGGAGAAGAAAAGGTGAGCGCTACCATCTGTCCTGTGTCATGCCAACAGTAAAGCATCCTGAGACCATTCATGTGTGGGGTTGCTTCTCATCCAAGGAAGTGGGCTCACTCACAATTTTGCCCAAAAACACAGCCATGAATAAAGAATGGTACCAAAACACCCTCCAACAGCAACTTCTTCCAACAATCCAACAACAGTTTGGTGAAGAACAATGCATTTTCCAGCACGATGGAGCACC
>JAAGKR010000462.1:113596-144894 GCA_011419295.1 Clarias macrocephalus | reverse complement strand
AGAAGAAAAGGTGAGCGCTACCATCAGTCCTGTGTCATGCCAACAGTAAAGCATCCTGAGACCATTCATGTGTGGGGTTGCTTCTCATCCAAGGAAGTGGGCTCACTCACAATTTTGCCCAAAAACACAGCCATGAATAAAGAATGGTACCAAAACACCCTCCAACAGCAACTTCTTCCAACAATCCAACAACAGTTTGGTGAAGAACAATGCATTTTCCAGCACGATGGAGCACCGTGCCATGAGGGAAAAGTGAGAACTAAGTGGCTCGGGGACCAAAACGTTGAAATTTTGGGTCCATGGCCTGGAAACTCCTCAGATCTTAATCCCATTGAGAACTTGTGGTCAATCCTCAAGAGGCGGGTGGACAAACAAAAACCCACTAATTCTGACAAACTCCAAGAAGTGATTATGAAAGAATGGGTTGCTATCAGTCAGGATTTGGCCCAGAAGTTGACCGAGAGCAGCCCAGTCGAATTGCAGAGGTCCTGAAAAAGAAGGACCAACACTGCAAATACTGACTCTTTGCATAAATGTCATGTAATTGTCGATAAAAGCCTTTATTTCAGTACATCACAGAAACAACTGAAACAAATACCTAAAAGCAGTTTAGCAGCAAACTTTGTGAAAACTAATATTTGTGTCATTTTCAAAACTTTTGGCCACGACTGTACATGTGCCATCAAGAAGGAATAAAGTCAGACATTTTATTTCCACTTAAAGTACTACATCTGACCAACTGAAGCAACCCCAGATCACCTCCCTTCTTACCCTAATGCACCCATTGCCAAATAGTGTAAATGTGGACTCATCAGATCACATGATTCTTTTTAAAGGTCCAATCTTTATGCACCCTAGCAAACTGAAGCTTTTCCTGATTACTCTCATTAACAAGTGGTTTACATATGACCATACATTTGTTTAATGCACTCTAAATCTCATTTCTAGCTGTGATTCTTACTGTCAGGTTTTTTGCAATGCAACTTTATACACATTTAAATGATCTGTGATCATGTTTTTTTTCTAAGAATTTCATGGTTAAGAACTATTCTTCTAAATAAGAATAATGTGCTGTAGAGTTCTTAACTTGATTACAGCAATTTAAATGAAATAAAATAAATAAATAAAATATTTCTGAAATGTTAGTTATCATTATTATTATTATTATTATTATTAGGCCGTACAATGTACTTTTACATAAATTAATAACATAGTTTACAAATTTTCTTCTCTACACATTCCTTAGAATTACAAGTGTCATGATATTTTTTAAACAAATAATATACTGATTAAACCTGTAAAGTCTTCTCTAGTCTTCTTCTAGTTAAATCTGCCTCTTTCCTACTTCACACTACACACTTTCCAACACTGGGTTTATTTACTCGAAATTGCACCCATTTTTTTCTCTGCCCCATTCCTCTTGCCTTTTTTGTTTGTGTGCAGCCCTTTGCATCAGATTTGTAAAGTTTCCCACCAATTTGTCCAACATTAAAGTTCAGTGTGTTTCAGTTTATTACTCACCACCTCTTCATGTCTTAGAATTCCTCACAAACTTTACCTGCATAGGTAAAGTTGACCAAGGCATAGGCAGGTAAAGAGTGGTAAAAGATGTAGGAATAATGAACGGGAGATCATGAGTTTAAATCCAAATGCCTTTACCTGTCAACTGCTTACTAAATGATCTATAAATTTGATAATTGTCAGTTGCTCTGGATAAGAGCGTCCACCTCTTTAATTATTATATGTTTAATTGTTTCATTATTAATACATATTTCGCTGAGAATACTGTGAGATGTCTGCAAGCCATCTTCTCTAGTTATAAAACAAACAAACAAAAAACAGTTGCAGATACATTTCTTGAACATAAATATTGGAACATCTCTATAAATTTTTAGAAAGAAAGATTTTTTTTCTAATGTAAGCTGCAGCTAATATTACTCACTTGTTTTTGATACTGTTATTGATTTATAGGACATTATCAGGCTGTGATTATAACCAATGAGAAGTAACTGGTAGACCAATAATGATTGAGTGTTTTCTGTCACGAGGAGATTTGGATAGCCATGAGTTGCTTCTCATTAGAAAATTCATATCTTACATTCAGAAGTATTTGCCTACTATCCTACCTTTAAGTAAAACAAATCTTTTAGTGGGTTTAGGTTATTTGAGAGGTTTTTAAAGTTCAAACAGCAAATGTAATAAGATTGATGTAATATCTCCAGAATAGTGTATTTAATTGTCAAATGCAATTTGAGTCACAATTCTACTTTGTTTAGTGGATGAAGATGGGCAGAAAAATATTTATTGCTACACTAGAGCAGCATGTCTGTGGTTAACTATATCCCAAACCATGTTAAAGATCAGTAGGCTTCAGTGCAGTTCACTGATTAAGTTGCAGTTGCTACAGTTGTCCATGGGTAACAGTAAGTGTATGTCAATTTCAACCTCAATATGTATCCAACCAGATCACAAATCATGCCACTTATCTTGAATCTTGTGATGCTGGCTATGTATGTTTGTGTGGTTAAAACAATCCTGTGATTTACAGTACATCGAACTGCAGTGTGGTGTGATGACTAAAGTTGATGGCCCTTTCCCCTCTACTTATGAATCATCTTTACCGGTAATGGTTCCAGGTATAGTGGCATAGTAGCCTTGCACCTCTAGGGTCCAATTTGCAAATCCTGTCTGTAGTGTGTGTATGTGGAGTTTGCATGTTCTTGGAGAGTTTCCTCTGGGTACTCCTGATTACTCCCACAGTCCAAAGACATTTCAATCCAAATTGCCCGGAGTTTGTGTGACTGGAGAAGCATTTGTATTCTGTCCAGGGTGTAAACTGCCTTATGCTCCAGTTCCCTTGGATAGAACTCTATCTCAATCTAAAAACATCAGCAAACAAAAATCCACTTTTGATATTTGTAAGATTCATTTGTTAAAATAAAAAAAAAGTATAATTTTTATTATCCCATTTGTAAATGAAGTGTTCCTAGAATGTGTTACTGTTTACTTACATCTCTTTCATTTCAACTCTGTATCATAGCCATATTCTTCTACACACATTAAAATGATCCCTAGTCACATGACTATGTAACCATATTCGAATCATTTGAAATGTTTGCATACTAGCATTACTAAAACTAACAGTTTGTTAATATTATGTTGCAAAACTACCAATGCATCCATAAATTTGTTATGAAAAAGATTAGAAATCACAGTTCAAGTCTGTCAAAGCATTTGCAGGTTATGTTTCTGTGCATGAGCAATTTCAGCTACTTTAATATGTTAGTCTCAGGTTTGACAGCATA
Source organism: Clarias macrocephalus (assembly GCA_011419295.1). Lineage (NCBI taxonomy): Eukaryota > Metazoa > Chordata > Actinopteri > Siluriformes > Clariidae > Clarias > Clarias macrocephalus. The sequence continues at coordinate 141,589 of JAAGKR010000462.1, read as the reverse complement.
ACAATATTGACCAGCATCAGAAAGGACTTTTGCTCATTTTCATTCTTCAGAATTTATGGCATGTGGCTTGTCACTAAAATCAAGGATTTGTAATAAATCCTGTTCATGCAGTCATTTTTTTAGAATGCATAAAAATCACACCTGTGATCTGTGATATACATTATATTATGTAGACTACATTAGTCAATACATATTTGAATCTCATTTAAAAATCTATATGTGCTATAGCATGTTACTTATGTCTTTATTTAAGGTGTCTTATATCCTACATCTTTAGCTTAAAAAATACACATTGGTTTAAAGTTTTTATCGAGTAGAATTTATTAAGCTATTATAAATGGAGGTTTTGGGAAATATCGTTAGGCCAAGCAATGTTGCAATGCATACTTCAGAATCACCATACATTATAACAGGAAATCTTTCATTGAAAATTTGTCTTAAGTATTTTTAAAACAACTTCCGAAAGCTTAACATGTTTTAAAGAGTAAAAGTTTAATTAATATAGAAATAAAATCTTTACAAAATACTTATATTTACCAAAAAAAAAAAAAAAGTTACCAAAACTCAAGATATACATTTGAGTGGTTTTTGCTGCATCATATCATCTGAACTATAAGAAAAGCCTGAAATTACATCTATTGAAACAGAACCTTTTGTAACCAAAATGGTATAAGGTTCTATGAGAAATCAAGTGTCATGCACACACAAAGATGTGCTGTAAATAAGGGAAAAAATCCAACAAAGGCAGATATGTGCTAAAATTATGTTCCATCTTTGTGCAAATAGATAAGCTTCATCATGCCTTTACATGGCCTGAAACTGCCAAATGTTAAAAAAAAAAAAATAAAAAAAAACTATATATTAACAAAAATATATTGGGTTACTTAAGTGTAATAATAATAGTGTGATTGTTGGTAATCATATATTTAAAAGATATTACTAATAAAAATAGTATAAACATAAATAATGTGATTGTTAACAACTGAAGCGTGATACCAGAACCTACAACAGGAATTGTCATAATCTAGTACTGGAATTGTCATTTTTCTCTAACATGCATCACTAGATTGCTCCCCAAATAAAATTGACAAAAAGTATTTGATAATTATACGTTTCCTGAGATTTCCAGGTTCTTGCTTAAGTGGCAAAAACACAGGATCCTGATCAGTGATTTAAAATATTTGTTTAAAAAAATACTGCCTAGCCCTAGAAGAGTGTTGCTATTTAAGAAGGAGCAAATTATTAGCCTGCAAAAAAAAAAAAGATATTTAAATCAATGTGTAATAGTGAAAATAAGAGCATTTTCAAAAAGACTTCAGTTTACTAGGGAGGATACAGTTTGGACTTGGAATGGAAAAAGGTCATGTGGTCTGTTGAGTCTAGACTGACTAGTCCAGAGTGTTGGGCATATCGGCATAAGAAGCTAAGCAAATGAAGATGCACCCATGATGCATAATGACCACTGTGTGTATAGTGTGTTTGACAATTTTGGCCAGGTAGTGTATAACCTCCATAAAAATATGCACTAATATCTGTGCAAGTCAGCACTGAACTTCCCAACACCTATTTACCAAATCTAACAAAACTGTGCATAGTAGAATAATCTTGCTGAGTCTGTAAATTAACACTTCATAAATAATTGGAGACGAGAATGCATGTATATATTAAAACATCAACGTAAAAGGAAAGGTGTTTAAAGGGGAAGCCCTAGTAATAAATACTAAGTGATTTTAGCTAGTCTTTTTTATAGATTAATAGTACGGTATATATTAAACGTATAAGAAAATTCAAATGATCCTATTTTTAAAGACTGTCAAGGTTAGATTTGCATGCACCATTTCTTCTTAAAGAACTTAAAGGCAACTGAGGAAAAAAGGCAATGTCTTAGTGAAGTAGGAGAAAGAAAAAGTAGGAGAGAGAAAATATCAAAAAGGCAAACATTGGTAGCACAAAGCGTACCAGATAAGTAACAGTTAACTCATTTTAAATTCAGACTAAAAATAAAAAAATATTGCTGGCCTTACTCTCTATGGTTACATTATTCGTACAAAATAATCACAATCTTTAACTTAAATTGAATAAAACAAACAAGAATCACTGGCAAAGCACGCCAACATAACATTCATTCGGCCCTATGTGGTGAGGTCCGTTGATTGTAAACACACCCCAACTCTATTTAAAGCCCTCACCATTAATATCCCTGAAATGTACATTCGTTACAGAGTAGTGTCTCCACATCCTCTGCTTTTGTCAGACAATCAAAATGTCAGATTCTATCGTATTATTAAAGCATGTAGAAAACCATAGTCAGATACAGTGAATTCACTTCTGTTACTGAGAAAATTCCTGAGTATAAAACAAATATATACCTGAGAGTTACACCAAAGACAAAATGGTACATTCTTCTTCAAAATATCTGAGGTAGTTCCATAAGCAGCATTAGTAGGAACCTATGTTCATCTTTTTAATGTAGTGACATGATTGGCTTGTGAGCTCCATCACAAACTCCTCTGTGCACGCTTGCCTCAGTTGATGATCTCTGCGGATGGAGGAGGATAATTCTGTTCTTCTTCCTCTCCTTTCAATGAGAAAGGAGTTTCCTGAGAGCCTGGTGTGGACTGCTGAGCTTTAAGTGGGCAGTTGGCAACCATGTGCGAGACACTCTGACAGAAATGGCACCTTTTTGGCTGAGGAGGCAGCTTGCACTCTTTTGCATGGTGGTCTAAACCCCCGCAGTTGTAGCACCTGAGAAACACAGATTAATTAACAGATTAAGACAACATGGCACTGGAACACTATGGCACTAATAACTTTACTTCTATTCCAATAAAGAAATAAATTCACAAAAGGGTAACAGGAAATCTAGTAGCTGAGACAAATGGTTATACAATATCAGTATGGCTTAATAATGCTGATATAACCTTGGGTATATATACACACACATAAAAAACACTTTCATTTATTTATTCATTTTCTGCAAATGGTCAGTTCCAGTCCTTCAATTCTAGAGCCTTCCTCAGGACCACTGAGCAAAAGGCAAGTAAACACACACTGGATGGGAACCTAAACAGTTGTAAGGCTTTGCACACTCCTTTGCGAAATTGAGCAGTACTGAATAAAATTTTAATTGACTGATCACTAACTGACAAATGTCAACCGAAAAATATTTTAAGACAAATGGTTTGTGAAGCCAAATTTTAATTAACGTTTATTCGTGAAATTTAGCTTAGAGCACTTGTATCGCATTCATGATAATTGTCTTCTATTCTATAATTGTCTTCCATCATTCTGAATTTGTTTCCAGTGTGATTAAACAAAAACAAAAGACATTTGAAAGTGATCCCAAACGTTGTGTGTGTGTGTAATATTATTGGTAGTAATTCATTTTCTACCTACAACAATACTGGGGATTTCAAAACTATGAAACACATATTGAATTTGATAATTATGTAACAGTAGTTAGTTGTTATTTTAGGACACATAGGTCAGCCTTTCTGGAATAGATCGTGCAAGAACAGTATTGTCAAGTACATTTCCAAAACCCATTTAGTATACTGATGAAACTGGCTCGGAAGACCAAAACCTCAAAAATCACCTGTTAACAGCACCTCAGCTTAGAGCCGGCTTTACAGATCACAAGCAAGAGATGCATCTCAATATTAACTGTTCAAAGGAGATTATTGCATACTTTGCATGCCTTCAGCATCGTTTTACAATCTAGAAAGAAATAAAAATAAGGACCGACCGTGGAGTTAGAAAGTGAAATATTATTGATAATCATACTGGAAACAAAATCAGAATTATTTGCAACTTGCTACAACCCTATTTTATTATTATTTTTGAGACAGTGTCAGTGCACAGTGTCTCAGGGGGCTGGCTTCTAAGCAGTTTAGATCATGGCCACGCGTGGCAACATGAATGACAGATGGGTTGTGGGCGTACTCCGTCACTACTGCATTGATGAGTATGCAGATGAGGTCATGTGGGGACACTGGGGAGTGCAGTGATGCTGCTGGTGGTTTATAGGCACTGAACTGAAAGTCCACATGGGTCTGCTGTTGCAGCAGCTTGGGGGTGTGGATCGATCACAGTAAGCGTGTGCAGAAAGTCTATAGAGCTTTTTGTCAGAAAAACTGCAATGTTAACCTATGAACTATGACCTCTTGCACCTCTAACGTCACCCCAAGCCCTAAACTTATGCAGTTCCCATAGCAACAATGACCCCTGACCACTTTCAGGCACCTACATCTGTTATCAATTAAATGAGCTGCTGCGTTTCTTCCTCAATGCATTAACGGTCCTGAGAAGTATAATAAATGCGTGTATACATGCGTGTCTGTGTGCAAATCTCAAATGATTGTGTAACAAAACCATTATTTTACAAATGGAATGAGAAAATAAAACAGAACAGCTGTTTCTAATATTTACAGCATTTCTTATGCTTACAATAGTCACATGATAGCTGTGAGTTTTTACTGTTAACACACCAAGATCCCAGTGGATAAAAACTTTTATCACTCTTCTCTGCATAGCTTTTATCTTGCTACATGTCCAATTACAAGGATGAAGCATATGGACAATGCTGCTATAACAAATACAACTTGTTAAAATGTGCCGTTTGTCATTGACAAGGATGAGTAATCATGTTAGACAGCTGTGGCACCTCTTAAAAGACCAAGATCTGCCAAAGCAGTTACAGTACATCAAAAAGAGGCCACTTGGGACTAGTTGAGGCTATAACAATTCCAACTAAATTTTGTTCCTTTGCCATATCTAGAACCAAATAACAGAGAGGTCACTGATAAATCTCTAACTTCTATTCATTGTATTATTCTATTCATTATCTGGTAATCCAGATAGAGATCCACACCATTGTGTATGTAGTGGAGTACAGACTGTGTGAAATTCCTAAACCTGGTAAAAAAAAAAAATTCTACAATTCAAGCTAGAACCTGCATATAGATACAGGCAGTGGTCTAAAATGTTAAGGATAGCCACATGAGTGGGGGTGGACATTAGGGTAAGTCCATTGAGCAGAACTGCAATAGTGGCCAGAAAATTTAAACAGTTATTGATCCAGGTCACGTGTCAAGTTGACCCCAACGAAGAGAAGAGTTGAGGATAGAATGATTGGGGACAAAGAAGATAACCCAAATCATATCACAAATAAAAACTTAGGTGAGAGTTTACAATTTCTTAAAATCTTTTACAATGTACTAAACAAGGACATGCACATGTACAGTTGCTAAGACAAAGCCCATGATAAAACAACAGCACTGTATGCTGGCGAGTCCACTCACCGGTCTCCTTTGGAGCGACGTTTCTGGGCACTCTTGCCTTTTGGTCTCTTTTCACTACCTATACAGTGCACTCCTCCAGGCCCTGTCACCCGCACAGACTCCAGGCCCTTGGAAGACTTTTTAAAGATGAACTCAACCTCCTCACCTTCCTTCAGACTCCTAAACCCCTCCATATGTAGCTTACTCTGAAAAGAAACAAATATAATTTATCAGTATTTACTACAGAGAATCTTGATAGCAAAATTTGGTTGAGGACTAGAAAACAACAAACTCTAAGGAACTATTTTATTTTTCCATTCAATATTGATAATTCTACTTCATCCAGTAACTACCACAAAATATACATTAATATTCACAAAACGCAAAGCTGAAAAACTCCTTTGCTGAATGCTTCTGCCAAGCCTTTTTTTATTTTATACCTATTCTATGCAAATATTTTACGGCTTTTGAAGTAATCTGCATACAGGTAAGACCAAATGTTACACCACTGTTACACCTCATTCTCCGATTTAGTGAGAAGGGATACAAATTCAGAGGATGGGTATTAACCCAATTTCTGTGTTTCATGGAGTTTCTGCATTCCACAAGCCCAGAGTAGGGTCTCTCTCACACATACCCTCCCCCAATACCACACACACACCAATGCCTTAATTCCTGTCTCACTGACAGTGACCACTAAGTTGGATGAGGTGGGGCACAAGAAAATTCCTTAAATGGTTCCATAATACAGAAGCATGTAGAGATGGCTTAGAACAGAATTCACACCCTTAGTCCTGGAGAACTCACGGTCATGCACAGGTTCAAGTTTTCTGAGCCTCCTACTCTTCTTTCCGATTAACTAAAATTATGCTGGACCGTGCATCTTTAGTTGAGAATATAGAAAACTTTAAAGCTTTAAACTTGAAACTGATGCTGAAAATCCCTATGCTAGAAAATACACTAACACATTTGCATCATTTCACATGCAAACAACCTAGCTTCCAAATCGCTAATTGATGTAAGATGGGGACAATCAGGTATTTAATGGCTGCATGTGGCATAGGTTAAGTCAATACTTCAGCTGAACAAAGAACTTACCCAACAGTTACAGGAAAAAAAACTGTATTTATAACTAAGGGATAATTTAGGTGTCAAGTGTGCAGCATCCTGGGTTAAGTGTTGATTATCCATCATGACCAGAAGACTAAAAAAAAAAAAGCCTTCAGTGGAGAACTAATTGCCTGCACAATCTAAACAAAGCCATATAAGCCACTTTCTGCCTCCTAATTATCTTGATTTTCAAATAAACAGAATTTGTAATAGGCTCATACTGCCCAATAATTTAAACATTCAGTAATGAACAATATAAATGTATTACTTGTAGATCAACAAAAATTACAGGTCAACAGCAATATCTCCTTGCAAGTGTCAGTCATAATAATTATCATCATCACTACAATACAACAGTACAAGTAATAAGGTTGCTTTAAAAGATTTAAAATGTTATGCTGTCTTTCATCCAAATGCTACAATGCTTGACTTAGGGTAGTGATAGAGAAAATTCCATCACTCACATAAAGGAGCACAGATTTTGTAATGAGTGTACACAAAAAGGATGACAATATCAGATGTGCTTGAACTAAACCGAAGGCCTTTATATGTGATGAGTAAATCTGATGACAGACATCCATCTAAGAATGAAATATAGTGCTATATTTAATAAATATAAAAAATGCCTGCTGTTCGATAGTATTGATGTGATGTTTAAATGAGCATACAGTGACGTGATTAATTTGAGAATAAGTTAGTAAGTAAAAAGTGTGCTGTGTATAGACAGAGTTTCTATTTTAAAAAGAAATATCAGTTTCTAAAATTCTGTAGATACCTATAAAGTGTTTTAATAGTGTTTGAGAGACTATATATATATATGAGAATAAACATTAAAACATTAGTGTAAAAATGACAGATGAAGTCCTGTTGATGAATATGTTCAGGAGCCAGCATGAAAATTTTACAGTGCAGTGGTCAATGTACTGAACATTATAGAACTATACTATACATTATCTTGCGTCAATCCCTTTTACCAGGACAGCATTTTATCTATTAATTTGATAATACTGCAACCACGTTAGTGAAAAGCAAGTTTCACCAACACTGATCTACACAAGTTCTTGCAGTATCATATAATGTGAAAATTAAACACTAAAATCTTATTTAGCAATAATTTCTTGCCTACCACCACCAAACTAAAAATGTAATAAAGATAAATAAAATAATTCCATCTGAACATGATGTCCAAATGAAAGTATGATTAAATGATTTTACTGAATATTCTGATATCTAGTTTTCTATTTCGTTTGATTTTCTTAACATTTAATGAGTTTATTGCCAAGTTACATGTGACTACTTTGAGAAGTGAAAAAGAAGTAAAGGAAGACATCAGAGGACAAAAGGATGGATGGCTTTCTGGATAAAGTGGGGGTCGGTCAAGGGTGAGAAGAGCACTTTTTATTAGGATACTGCTGCCTTTGTCCATGGGTACAAAGAGTAGAGGATCCCAGCAGTTAATGTTCTCTGACATGCTGCTCCTAATTTGGCCCACAACGACTGTGGTTGCTACAGACCCAGCATGTGTACCACCCTTCTGCTAATCAGTCCTAAACCAAAACACTACCATGTACTGATTTTCCTAGATTTGTAACTTAAAAGACAGGAAAAATCTGTTTTTATAAAACCACTAAAAATTATGACTTATTTCAATCTAAGGACACAGACGCATCAAAATGTAAGCCACAAAACACACTAATGGCCTTACAATTCCAGCTGGCTCCTTGTGGAAGGATGGCATCTCTGCAGTGGGGCTTAGTGACTTTGAAAGAAATAAAAGCACAATCTCCTATGTGTATGAGCTATTAGCATACTGTAGCTTGAGGGCAGGGGGATGGGTCTCACAAAGGATACTGATAGGCCTTTAATGACTTTTCAGCAGAAACCTGTGGACAGGAAGCCAGGATGAAAGGGACCAACAAGACCACTGAAATTTCTTTGAGGTGGAGATAGCAGGTTTGCATGGGAAACTCCTATGATATGTAAATACCCAAACATGGATGGGTCATTTTAGGACATCTTGGTTTCACTATATTTTTTGCCATGATTCCAGTCATCAGTCCTATCAAAAATCAATACTAGTTGTACCACTGTAGAAACACCAGGAAAAAATACAATTTCGGATGTGTACGAGTTAAAATGATGAAATACATTATGTGCTACCTGGTGGACAAATACATCAACTGGAGCTTCAAGCTGCTGTCCCTCTCGGCTCTTCATGGACAAGAAGCCGAAACCCATCCGTACATTAAACCATTTGCACACACCAACACCGTGGAATGACTGTGTGTCTTCCTCAGTGCTCTGTCCTTCCTCTTCTTCAGTTTTAGTGCACCCTCCTGTAATGATATATAATGCAATTAATATGGAAAAATAAGAAAACCATAATATTAACACTAATTTCTGGTTAATCAGAAACAGACTAAAGAAAAATTATTGCAGCTCTTCAGCGTACTGCTGCAATAAATTAACCAAACTATCTCAGGATTTCCAGTGGCATAGGCTTATTTGCAACCAAATGGCATAGAACAAAATATTTGTGAATCACCTGTTGGGAGAATTCAGGCAGTTTTGAGAATTAAAGATGGAACCAAATATTTTCAGAAATATAATAATTGTTAAGTATGTTACATTACAATATTACAGTCTAGAAAAATTTGGAACAAAGCATCAAACAAGTTTTTTTGCGGTTGGTCGACCATGTGAGTGCCTGAATACATTACTGTTGCAGTAAGAAAATTAGGGAGAATTTTTAGCTACACAGTTTACTTTTCATTTAAACAAATACTGAATCTGAGGTTCAAAAAGTTACACAAGTTCGATTCCAGAAAACGTAAATCATTTCGTTATGCACGTTTCATGAAACACAATTATTTACATAATACAAGGTTGCAAACGCACTGCCGGTCTTTGGGCCCCTGTTAATATTTTTTAAGTAACATATACAATTAGCTATAAGGTCGAAAAAAGGCTATTTTCACCTTTTAAATCGTGATGTGAAATCGAACCCATCTTCGGTAAAATAATAACAATAATTAAAAAAAAAAAAAAAACTTGCGTTGCTCTGGTCGTTTTTCCCTCTCAGACCAACGTGGCCCTTCACGACCAACCTTATCTTGAGCCAAAGAGTGAAGAAAACAAAGAGAGGTTTGACCATGTACTCGCCCTCCAGGGGTGAAAAAGTGGGAGGGTCAAGGAGAAAGATTTGGGGAAGAAAACCCTAAAACCTGATAATGTAAGGAAACCCAACCCCCAGCCACCCTAATCCTGCGAACCGCTACCTGGACAGACCTCCATCCCATCCACCCATCACCATGTCCACGTACCCTCAGCCATGGCTTTTCCCAGCTCCAGTCGCAGGGTTCTTTCTTTTCCTTTGATCTTCAGTGTCCAATTTTTTGCTTAAAATAACCGTTTTGATCGAGTCTTCGGGTTATTGCCCCACGGTCCTGTTGTCACTCTCTTTGCGGTCCCTCTGCGTCTAACGACCCGAGTCTCATGAGTCAAGTCCACATGATTCTCTATTCGTCTTCCCCTCGCGGTAAACGGCGCATACCGTAGTGAATGACTGACTGGCCCCTCTACTCGGAGGAGGGACCAATCACAAATGGGGGCCAGTGCACAGCAGGGTCCGTGCGTGAAAATAATCAACACCCCCACCACAAAGCTAAACAGGCAGTGGACACCTACGTTGCTGATGCAAGTCCCACTGGACTTTATGAATTAAGCTCTATGGAGTTTTTATCGTAGCCTTTTTTGGCATCTGTTTGGTGATTTTCCTGCACTGACACACCCACGTAGCCTGCTAATTAACCGGTGAGTTGAATCAGGTGATCCTAGGTGTCAGCAAATCACGACGCCGGTGTGGCAGGAGTAACAACAACAAAGAAAAACTTACGACAGTAAATTGATTACATAACTAGCATTATTAAAATAAGACTATATAAAATGGTCTGATAAAAATATAAAAACTATAAGACTATATAAAATATGCTCTGAGACTGCCTCCGTGAAGTAAACTCGTGGCACTATGTTGATAAACAGTTTTGACAAATGCATGTAGCTTATTTTATATTTGATGTGTTTTACATTTCATTAATGCTTCCACTGAATCAAACACCCGGTTTGGATTGATTCAAAATACGTTCTAACGTTAAGTATCCAATTAGATTCTGGCACTAATAATTAAGCATATAATAGAAACATTCCAGTGATTGTTGCATGTATGTCTAGTGCAATGTAAAATATTCAGAGACAAAAAAAAAAAAACAATATTCACATCTTTTATCTGCAGTCAGTGGCACAACCTAGAATATTTATAGGACATGCGTTCATCCCTGGTCGTAGAATATCCCCTGCCATGGTCGCCTGTTTTCCCCATTTCAACTAAACAGAGGATGTTAATGAGCTCGTTAACCGAATTATGAGTGTTAAAGAAAGTAAAACACTAATGCGTGGGGGAAAGGTTTTCCAGAACCACTGATGCGAGCATAAAATGGTAAGTGATTCCGCCCTCTTGTGGTGAAATTTGGTAACTTATCACCCAAATTCGTAACGATGCGGGTTTACACTGAAAAGGCGAATATACCCCCAGACTAATTGGCATAATCCTTTTAAAAGAGAGAAACTACATCTTTCATTGTTTGCTCATGCATAGTTCTCAAGATACCTGGGGTGTAGGGTTGGAATGGACAGAATGAACCCCGCTTTCATTATTTAATTTATTGCAGTTATGAAGACTTTGCTACACTATCAAAAAATAGAACAAATTTTTATTACTTTTAGTGCACCTACTTTTATGATTAGACTATATTTTTTTAAATAGCCAGATAAACAGCATCGAATGTGCTCAACAGTGAACCATTTAAAAAAAGTAACATAAGAAGGAAAACAAATTCGTAACAACATAAACTATACCCAGCTCTAAAAGTAACACCCATTGTGCTATACAGCAGGCTTACACTTTAGTCACATAAAGATCCATTAAGATAAAACCCCTCAATGCTGGGATTTCATACACAAACGAAATAAACTGTACGTTAACCAATGTTTATTGTTAAAAATACACCAAAAGTGTATATAATCTGTAACTCTGTAAGAGTATAAGTAACAGAAGCACTGATATTTCACAATCCTTTATATGAAACGTGCGTGATCGGTTTTATAGTCCTAGTAAAATAATATATAAAATAAGACTAATATCCGTGTAACGCAGAGATGCAACTTTTTCTATTCATAATGTGCAAATAAAGAATATCGACTGTGATTTATTAAAGATTAATATTTTTGTTAATTTTCAACATTTATTCAAGTTATTCACAATGTTCGGTTTCATTCATTAAATGCATCATCGACCACCAGTGATTTCCTGCTAAGGATCACATGATTATACCTCAGAAGTGTAAATAATACAAAGAGGAAAACGACCAGCATCCCTGAACTTGGTTATTTTATATAGCCTGTATTTCTCCTGCTGTTTGTCGTTTATCATGTGATTAATATGGCTATTGCCACATTAAATAAGTTAGGCTATAGTCAGAACTATTAACAATTACTGAAAGAAATTTGCAATTATTTTTTGTTTAACAAAGAATGGATAAAAATAAACAGGCCTACTTGTATTCAATTATTGCTCTCTATGTGAAACTGCAACCCCTAACAAATTTATCAATGGAATTTCATTTTCAGCTCTTTATTGTATTTATGAAAAATGGTTGTTGTATATTTCCCATAATGAAAACTATTCCTGAGGTATTGTTGGTAAAGAACAAAAGCAGCAATCACTAATGGCCACATAATGACCCCATATTCATACAATTTCCAAATTACATGACACAATTATTTGGATGCCCAGGAGTTTCTGTGCATAAATTGATGTTCCTTTACAAAAAAGGTTATGTTATTTTGTAGATTTGTTATAGGACCTTTTGATTTGCTATAAAGAATTGATAAGCTCTAGATGAAAGGGGCAGGCAACCACCACCCTTCCCCCTTCCGAAACTGAACAGATCATCAATATTAAACCTGATTTCATCTGCATGTCAATTTATCAAGCCGTTGTTTCCAAGGTGATGGAGTGAAGTAGCAACCAAATCAATAAGACTGAGCTCTAAACACACACACACACACACACACACACACACACACACACACACACACACACACACACACACAGGTTTTATTGTCAGCTTCTAAACTAAAACCTTTTTAGGTTGTTAAAAATCCATAAATAAACAAAGAAGCACTGGAAGAACCAATGAGTGTACAGCTAACCTCTACCTTAACCATAGTGAATTTGTCCCTTTCAGTATGAACAAAAACTCCATGTTAATTTTATCTTTAAAATTTTGGTATATTATTTTAAAAAAAGGTACTTCAAGAAATGTTCAGTTTAGTTTGAAAGATATAAATGCAGTATGGAACAGATAATGAGAGTATGGGTGAATGAACCTCTTCACCCTTCTCCAGTGTTCTAAAAGAAAACTAATAATAAACACTCACTTTCAGGTGCAATTAATTATTTCTTTAGACATGTTAAATGTTATTGTGTATACAATTAATTGAGTTTGTCAGAGAAAAAGGTGACCCTATGAAAGTTCAAGGAAGAAATGTGTTTGGGAAAACATCCTAAATGAGTGTGATGGGAGATCACTTATATGATTAGTCAAATCAAAAGGTAAAAAACAACAGTAAAGCTCACAGCTGTGTTTAATAATAAAACAAGAGCATTCCACCCACAAAATGCGAAGAGAGCTCAAGGAACTGGCACTAAACACCTGTGTATCCTTAAGAGAACAATTTTTCTGGTGAGCTAATCAGAAAAAAGCTTCAATTTGCTAGGGAGCATAAAGAATGGACTGTGGAAAAAGGTCATGTGGTCTGATGAGTTCAGATTTACACTGTTCTAGTGTTGGGTGCATTAAGGTAAGGAGAGGGGCAGATGAAGTGAAGCACCCATCATATATAAGGCCTACTGTACAAGCCTGTGGGGGCAGTGTTATGATCTGGGATTGTTTTTGCTGGTTAGGCCTATACTCAGCAACATTCTATGGCAATGAAATGAGATCAGTTGATGACCTGAATATACTGAATGACCAAATTTTTCCATCAATGGATTTTTTTTCCTTCCCTGATGGTACAAGCACATTCCAAGATAGTGATGCCAGGATTCATTGGGCATAACTTATGAAAAAGTTATTCAGGAGCATGAGATATAATTTTTACATATAGATTGGCCACCAGACCAGGTCTTAACCACATTGAGAATATTTGGGATGTGCTGGAGAACACTTTTCACACTCTATCATCAATACAATACAACACAAGTTGCTCATTTAAATTAGCAAATACTTTGTTCAAATAATTAATCTTGTTGTTAACAGCAAATTAGAGCTGTTTAATAGTGGAATCAGTAGCATTTCCATATGCAAGTTAGGATGTGGACTAAACAGCGGTGTGGTCATAAGAAAACCACTTGTTTGTGGGGGTAATCAGAGGAAAAGCTTAAATTTGCTATACAAACTGGTCTATGGAGCAATAGCAAAAGGTATGATGAGTACAGATTTACCCTGTGCCAGAGTGCTGGGTGCATCATGGTAAGAAGAGAAGTGAATGCACCCATCAACCATATTGCCCACTGCGCAAGTATCTGGAGGTAGTGTTGCATTCCAGGGTTGCTAATAATTAATCTTACTAGCCAGTAACCACAGTAACAATAATGGAGAGTCTTCATTGCAATACTTACCCACATTCAAGTTTGCTGATGTTGGACATACAGTATATCTGGTTAACAAGTTATGTAAAAGACAAACTACAGTACATTGACATTTCATAATAGAATTTTAATGTATTTTTTTAAGTATGGAATTAACATAAGTAGTTAATTTAAAAAAAAGTGTTATTTAAAATTTCCACCTTTAAAAAGGTTTGCCTTGTGCTTCCCCTAGAGGCAATAAACACTAGATAATATATGTCAGTAAACGTGTTTATGTTTAAACGCAGCATCCACTGACTTTGTAAATGAAGGTCCTAAAGATTTATTTATTTATTTTTTTTTATTTATTTATTCATTCAGTCATTCATTCATCTTAAGTAAGCGCTCTATTCTGATCAAGGTGATGCTGCAGCTAACTCTAATGTCTTGGAGTAGGCAATCCTGTCATTACGCAGAGCAGCATTTTTCAATAAAACACCCCGAACTCTTAACAAGATCTCACAGCGTTCCCATTGATAGACTACAGTGAGCGATAGTGTCATATGAAAATCTACACTGTGTTATCTGAACCGGACAAAACATCGCCCCCTAGGCGCGCACCCTTGTCGGGAAACTTAAGTTGGGAGAGGCGAGCGCGCACGGAATATGCAGCGCCAGTGAAACGCTGTCCAAATGCTAGTGCTGGCTGGCCTTCTGCTCGGATAATATGCAGCATGGGAAAGCTCTGTATGCCTCTGTGGTACAGCTTTGTTCATTATGGTGACTGTTTCTGTGCACCTAGCACAAAAGCATCATTGGACTCCAGGCATTACCGGATATAGGACTAAAGTGTAGAGACATTGGATATTGTGTTTTGGCTTTAATACTCGTCAGAGACCATCTCCGTTTACGCTCCTTTCTCATATTAAGCTATTTTTCCCGAGGAACTTGCCATCGCATTCAATTTTGGATCAGGATGCAATATCTAAACTATTTTCCCGCAATCATGTAGACGTTTTCATTCTGCAGTGCTTGTGTGCACATACACCTAATGCCGCGGTTAAAGTACTGTTCGGCTGAACAAGTTTCATAAGGTTGGTGTTCATTAACACACCGTTCTCACCCTCAAGGATCAGCTGTCAGCTGTTTATATCCTGATTTTCTTTTCACGTTTATTATTATAATTATTTTTGAAAGCATGGCTCGACTACGCAGAAAATCTTGCATGCTTCTTTTTCTCTTCGCGCTCTTCGTGTTCGGGACTCTGGTGGGTTTAAGGACTCTGAAGCCGAGTGATGGATTGTCGGATCTTGACATTTCGCCTATTAACGGGCAGAAAGTTGACAGGCGTGCGGTTTTCAGCGATGTCCTGTCACCGGCCGCTCAGGAACGCGTTGTTGCAAGTAAGGCAAAAGCAGCCGGCTCACACCCGAGTCCGGACAGAGGCGTATCCTACGACGTCCATATATTTTACTACACCTGGTACGGAAACCCTCAGACTGATGAGAAATACTTGCATTGGGACCATATTCTGGTGCCACACTGGGACCCAAAAATCGCCGCCAGTTATCCGAAAGGAAGGCATGTACCCCCCGAGGACATCGGCTCGAGTTTTTATCCTGAAATGGGGCCATACAGCTCGAGGGATCCGGAAGTGCTGGAGTCTCACATGGAGCAAATGAGCACATCAGGGGCAGGTAGCAGTCTTTACAGGATACTCATCACTGTATTCACGCTGATCTATTTGTAAACATTTATTATAAGGCTATACGGCGTAGTGCGAGCTACGGTAGTATAGGCGGTGCATGTTTGCAGTATGCTGTTAACTGTATACCGGAAGTTCAGTGTTTTTCTTAATGAGACAGTGATGGAGAATCATATGAGCTAGACAGAACTTTCCTAGAAGAAAACATTTCTACAAAGACTTGCTTAATCAATCTTATACGTGCTCATCACATCAGTCTAGAGTCTGCTCGTTACAAGTTTAAAGCATGCACCCTTCAGAGAAAAATGAGCATTTAGCAACTCACGAAATCATGGCCTAATTGATGGATAAATGAAGATAGCAAAGTTAACGCTTCAGTTTTTGTGTACAGTTCAGCTCGTCAAAAACAACACAGCTCTAATCGTTCTCATCATCAAAAGCAGCGTTCCAACATAAGCGCAACATTCAGCACCGAGGAGTGGACAGCTTCATATCTCTTACTCTCAGTATAACTGAGGTCAAAACTGTGTCCCGTCACTATATATTTATTAACTTATGGTATTTATTAATGTAAGGTAATGATATTATACTGTCTTTACACCTGCACAAATAAGAGGGCCATATGGTAAAATCACATTTAGTATCGTAATTATCATCGTATGTAGTTGTAATAATTTATGTACCTTTTGCTTTTGTTTAATGGAGTTTATGGGTAATATTTCAGTGCCTGCACATGTGTGGGACGGTATTCATGGGGTATTCAAATATTCGGAATAAAGAAAAGTAATTACATGTAGCCCCTAAAACTCAGGGCATTTAGACATTTTTTGTTAAGCTTTATTATTATTAATAATAATCATAATAATAATAATAATACTGAATTTTAACCAACTATACAAACATGACTGAGTAAAATATTTTTTTTTTAAAAAGGATCATATAGGCAAAGAAATAGCACAGATGCGCACTGTCATTTTATGGTTGTTTATATGACCAATAAATAAATAAATAAGTAGAAATATGCTAAGAGCATAGAGTTATGCATTTTTGCAAAGTCATTCCCATTTTCCGGTATTGGTAAAAATTTGCATATTATAAAAGTAATGATAACTTTTATGTTACCTGAAATATCTGAAAACCCAAATGCTGTGCTGCTGCTTGAGTTTTAATTAACTACAGTGGCAAGAAAAAGTTAGTGTAATTTCCTGGATTTCAAATTCACAGTTACAGGAATCACTTGCTTGAGGTTATTTTGGCAAAATATGTTTCGACCAAATATTAAAACACTGTTTCACTTAGTTTTCTATCATCACTTTGTATGTTTGATGTGTGTGTTAAATAAAGACATAAAAGATCATGATTGTTTGTGTGTTATCAGGTTAGAAATATTGCTTATGTTTCTGACTTTGTTCAAGTTTCATGGGAAAACCAGGAAATTGCTAATGGTGTACAGTGAATCTATATTGTCTCTAAGGTGTAGTGGTGCTGTCCTGGTATCCTCCGGGTTTGGCTGATGATCATGGAGAGCCTTCTGAAGATATGGTACCATCAATCCTGGATGCTGCACTCAGGCACAATTTAAAGGTAAGGATATCATTTTAAATTGGCAAATATATTCTTGCTAATTCAAGACCTGCTCACACTTTATTAGAAAATACTTTGGATTGCAAGGAGTTAATAAAATGGTGTGTGTTGTCTGTATATTCATTAGTGGTTTAATAAGTAGTATAAGCGTTTAAGAACTGCTGCGGTTAAGCAAGAAGATATTCTCCATTCCTCTTGCTATATAAAGCCCCTCATCAAAATTTAACTCTGTGTGGTCTATAGTATGGGTTGAATTACACTCCTTCGTAATCTAACCCATGTAACTTCAGAATGCTCCTGCTAATGAAGTGTGGCTGAAGACGATGCTCTTAGATACAGCAGATGGTAGATGGTGTTGATAAAGTGAAATGTTAAGTCAATCATCATTAATCATCATCACTATTATATTCAGAAGTTCAGCATAAAAACTCTGATCTGATCATAATGGTCCCATGTTTTTTGTCGAAGCCCAGCTGAAGAGATTAATCAAGTGCATTTTAGCTACAAGCTGCATTTGAAATAGCAAATGTTCATTAACGTAAACATCATTACAGCAGTGCTAGTGCTGTGTAATGAGTAGTTGGATAGCCTAAGAATAACAAGTAAGAGTAAGTGATGAGAGCGGAGTGTCAGGGCAGTGCTCTCGAACTGAGTCCTATCAATAATGCACAATATGTTTGCTTGGTTCTCACACATTTCAGCACTTGCTGTCAACTTTTGAGTTGTATTGTAGTCGTTTACTGTAAGATCAGTTGATTTTTTTACTGGGTAAAAAAAAATGTTTATGAATTGGCTGTGAGCATGCAAGTAGTCCATATTACAGTCCAAAAGAAAGCAAACAATTTTAGTTTAAAATATTTAACAATGAAGTTCAACTTCAATCAATACTATAGAGTTTTTGTAGTGTGCTCTTACTTTTATATAGAGTATAATGAGCTCTTTGTTGTCTTTACATTGTGCAATTTTAAAATATTATAGTTCATTGAACCATTTCATTCAAATATAATAATTGGGGGCTTGTCTCACAAAGTAGAATACATTTTTAGCTAGATTCTATACTGAGCTTGGTGAAATAGACAGCCTAGCCTATTTAAACCATCAGTTAAGCAATTGTATGCATTTTGCCTATTCAGTCAGATGATGATAAAATACATGTGCTATGCTATGTATTGTTTGAAACCTACTCCGTGGGTGGAGTTTGCACGTTAGTTTATGTGTGTGCTCGTGCGCTGCAATGAGCTGGCTCCCTTGATCCAACACATGATAAGTTGAATGGAAGTTAAAAGAATTAATAAATGTTCTTATTTTAATTTGACAATTTTATGCTATGTACAGTAGACATTTTTTCTGCTTAAAAAACACAAAATATATAATTTTGTGACTATAAATTGTTTGTTGCCTTAACATGAGTAGTTCTCAATGATAATATCTGCTTTTAAATATCACAAATATTATGATATATGAAATCTCATATTTGTGATCACCATTAGTGTTTTATTAGTGTCATTTAACAGAGGACGGTCTCAGCATAGATCAGAAACATAGTAAATTTGTACAAAGAAAATTCCATTTTGATTAGAAAAGCCATGCAAACAATACTTTCGTTGCTTTTTACAGTTTCACTTACACACACACACACCACACACACCTTTTTCTTTTACACACATTACTTTCCACTGTCCTTAATTTTGTCTGGAGTACTTACTGCCTAGACCTTGCAATTATTTGAGCAGTCATAAAATTAACTGAGAATATTCTAACAGCACAAAGACATTACGACATTGTGACAGTAATGCTGATGTGCATGAAGCAGGATTTTCTTCAAAACTATTATGGACATT
The DNA here is from genome assembly GCA_011419295.1 of Clarias macrocephalus. NCBI lineage: Eukaryota > Metazoa > Chordata > Actinopteri > Siluriformes > Clariidae > Clarias > Clarias macrocephalus. The sequence goes on along the minus strand of JAAGKR010000462.1, from coordinate 122,380 downwards.
ATCAATTTCCCTATCTATTGATTCACCCCCAGGTAAGTATGTGCTGTTTCACCTCCTCGAATGTGCCACACTCATTTATTTAACGCATCAGACTAAAAATGATTGTGGCCTGCATCTCCTCAGTCCTTTAGTATCTTTCTGCAGCAGTTTTATGATGACACAAGGGACTTTATATGTTTAATCTAAAAAGCTGCAGGGAATGTACAGTAAATTCTACCTCTGTTCCTTATGTTTTGAAGGCCTCAGAATACTCATTAACTGCATTTGATCTAATCTTCCAATAGCACATACACATGTTATCCTTTGTAATACACATTGGCTGCAAAAATAATCATCCAACAGCAAGGAAACATTATTCATAGAAATTATAGAGGTTAATCTTTTATCTGGAAAAAATTTTATGCCCATTTTAGACAGAAATATTTTTTGGCAGATGGGAAAATCAACCAGGAGGAGGTGGTGAGGAATAATTAAAGTGGAAATTACAAAATGTTGATGTTCAGTGTAAAGAGCTCTTCAGTCGCCTTCCCAGTTACCAAATCTGAGTCAGAACACCACTGGGATGTGTTAAAACAGAAGATTAACTTCCTGAAAGTGCAATTGAAAAATGTGTAGGAATTGTGTGATGCACTCATGTCAATATTGACCAGAATCACAAAGGAATGTTTCCAACATTTGTGGAATCCTGAAGAAATTAACCGGTTTTGGGTGCAAAGGGAGGTCCTACCCACTATTAATTAGTACAGACTTCATAATAAAATGTTCTGTTAGTGTATGTACGGTTATGCAGTAATGCTATCTGTATCTGTTTGATGTTCCAAATGTTGTTGGTCTTTTGGCTGTTACTGACAAGGGGGTTCTAGAGCGGATCATCTGGTCCGCACACAAGCTTGGCTCAGGTTTTACACCGGATACCCTTCCTGGCGCAACCGTCCCATTTTATCCGGGCTTTGGATCAGCACTGCATCCAGTGGCTGTGAATTGAACCCAGGCCTTCCACATGGCAGGCGAAACACCTACCACTGAGCCACCAGTGCCACTTATATGTAGCTTTATTGAAATCTAAACTGAGCATAGCCTGACCAGAAATTATCACCTTTTGTAATTAAAAATCAACCCTGCTACTATACCCTGGAAAATGGGGTAGGTAGGGAGATCTGACTTGTCTTCAGCCCTTAGGTATGTTTAACTGCAGGTTAATATTTTTGTATACACCTTACTTGTTTCTAATTTATTCAATTGGTTCCGTTTCCAAAATATGAAGAACTAGTGGCTGGTTAGAAGCATAGTTACTAAACTCAGCTGCATGTTCATGTGGTCTTTATTCAAACTTAATATCTGAATTTGTATCTGACTTGCATGAAAACCTCCTGCACTGTGAATGGGATCCTAGTCTTGATGCACGCCTTTAGGCTTTGTGAACCATTTTGGAAAACTTACTAAAAACGAATACCAGCAATGTGCCTCATTTTTTTATACAGATGTTTCTTTAAAACACATCTGTTCAATCTACATATGTAAAATAAAAATGTATTAACATATAGTTGCATCACTAATATGTACTTTATTCCTCCATGATTTTATAACTCTTGTAAAGCTAATTTCTATATAGCACAGTGCCAAAGCTTAATGATATGGGGCATAAACAAACTTTTGTTTTTTTTCTGGTGTAAAGAATACCTTAAGGTGCAGTTCCAGATATTAAGAGGTTAAGGCTACCTCAGGCACAACTGAAAGGAAAGATGGATCTTTTTTGTTAATCCCAAACAAGGTGTACAATTCTGAACATTTTTGTAAGGTCTTTTGACTTTATACAGTTTGGTTACCTTGGTGATTTTTGAATGCCTTTAGAATGTTACTGCACTTACCAAGGACAACAAGCCTACTGCACATCTAAGCATATTACATTTGCTCTATGTTTGCTTTTGTGTTGAAAGGAGGAATTAATCAGATGACTAAGGTCATCTTGCAATACATTACAAAAGGAACTTGCTTGCCAGGGTTCACTGTGTACGTTTTCAGGTGGCGTTTCATATCCAGGCCTATAAAGGAAGGACGGAGCATAGCTTACATAACAACATCAAATACATCATCGACAGGTTGGTTTAAAATTTTAAATCCTTACATAGTATATACAGTACATTATATAAAATATTTACTTAGTTTGCATTACACTCCTCAATCATGATTGAAGTGCTGTAACTTAGTGAAGATATTGTTCAATATAATGCATGAAATAGCACACATTGCTTATTTTGGTCACTGGGATAAATTAAAGCTGCATTGTGTGTATTTAGGTATGGAGATCATGGGGCTTTTTACCGCTTCAGCAGCAGCAGTGGAAAAGTGCTACCTCTTTTTTATATCTATGACTCTTACCTGACACCTACTGAGGCTTGGGCAGCGTTGCTAACCTCAACAGGCTCCCACAATCTACGTGGAACCCCATATGATGGTGTCTTCATTGCACTGATTGTGGATGAGAAACACAAGCATGACATCCTTGCAGCAGGATTTGATGGGATGTATACGTATTTTGCTTCTAATGGATTCTCCTATGGCTCCTCACATCAAAACTGGAAGGGCCTCAAGGACTTTTGTAATGGAAACAATCTGCTTTTTGTACCGAGTGTGGGTCCTGGCTATATCGACACCAGTATACGGCCCTGGAACAACCACAACACTCGGAACAGAGTAAATGGCAGATACTATGAAACTGGTCTGCAAGCAGCACTGAACGTGCAGCCTGAGATTGTTTCGATCACTTCCTTCAACGAATGGCATGAGGGCACACAGATTGAGAGAGCAATGCCCAAAAAGACATCGAGGCGTGTATACCTGGACTACCAGCCACATGAGCCAGATCACTATTTAGAACTTACCAGGTCATGGGTTGAGCAATATCATAAAGAGAAAGAGCGATTTCTTGTTTGATCAAGTTGGCATATTGGAAAATGCTGTATATATGCATGATAAATGGGAAAATTTATCAGAAAATACCAGTCATATAAGCTTAATTTGCACTTCCTCTGCTTAACTTCAATAAACATTAAAATGTCAAAAGAACTTTGAAATCCCTACAATCAAAAGAGTGGCATGACATGTTTAATTTAACTATAATGGCTCTATACAAGAGTCCTGAGATGTTGCATACCTTATCACATACGGAAAGCGGTTGGGAACTGAAACCAAGTCTTCTGCATGGCAGGCGAGAAACCTACCACTGAGCCACCAGTGCCCAACTCTTACATAAATTGAATGAAGAACTGAATTAACTAATAGCTTAATCTGCATAAAAAATAAGTCATAGCTCACAATATAAGCGCAGTTTGCTGTGAATAGACTACAAAAGCTGGCAGTGGATTTCAAGGATGGCAAGATATAACATTCTAGAAGACTTTTAAATCTGTACCATCTAATTTGTATGCTGATGCACATCTCTGGAGCTTTACAATTTATAGAGGGGAAGGTCATAATGTGACTACTGTGTGCATTGAACAAGGAAATGCTCCACTCTTCAAAAGCCTTTGCAATCTGGCAGTCCTCTTAGTAGCAAGCACTGTTAAGTACGTAACTGTCTGATCCCACATAGCACATTTCAGATGAAGACAATGACAAAAACTTCTTTTTATAAAATCATTTCACAGAGGTGAAAGGCAAAAAATAATAATAATAATTAAAAAAATTACACAGTACATTTGAATAAAAGATTTAATTTTAGTTTAGTTTCTGGGTGAAATGGCACTGAAGATAAATTTCAGTATTATGTACAATATTACTGAATCATTGTTGGTCCTCAATGCAACTTAGTTGAATGTTGGCTACATAAAGATATAAGATCCATTAAGTAACAAATAAAAATAACAATAAATAAAATATCACATAACCAGGTTTAAACCAAAAGGAGATCTTAAAACATTTCCTGATTTTAAAGTAAGCACTCACTGTTAAGTCTTTCCCTTATTGTTTAATGATGCACAGTATATTTGATATCTGAGAGAATAATCCCAATATGGGACTAATCCATAATCTTAATTTGTTGTAAGAAAAAAGTCTTACACATCAAGATCTTGTACATCATTACTGCTGACCACTGAAGTAAAATCTGAATTGTGATATGAAAGTTGATTATTTAAAAAACGTGATTCAAAAAAAGAGCCTTTTACAATAACCTGAATCAATAAAAGCTTTGGACAAATATACATATGAGACTACCCAAATTTCCAGACACATCTGTACCTACTCGGCTTCTCGGTCCAAGTTAAAATTCAGATGGCTGTCAACTGGTTCCTGGTTTGTGCACTTTAGCAGGATAACAGGAGAGACCTAAACGTTCATTAACTGGAAGAATCCTCCAATAAATCATATTTCTTCGCAAGTATAGCAACTGTGGCTGAACATGCACTGTAAGAAAAGAAGAGAAGAGAGGATTTGTACACTCCCCAAAACATTTGAATTTAAGATAGCACAAAATATTAAAGCAAAAGGTTGCACCTGATGAGGTCACTTGCTATCTCCCTGGGCAAGCAAAAGTTTTAATGTGTTGCACAGTTACATGTTCTAATTTCCTGAAAATCTAATTGACTAGGCTAAAATATCATAGCTATCGTAAATTAATATGCTCAAAATGGTATGAAAATCATCACGCAGGTTGGAATCAGCTGCCATTAGGATGCCTGAGCCCTTTTGGGTTGTTTGCAAAACACAGCCACTGGAATTTGACATCCTCCTCTTCCTAGGGGATTTTTAAAACCGGGCCTCTGTGCTATGAAGACATTGAGAATGCAAAATTGTTTTTGATATCTCAAACGGATCAGCCGTGACGATGTGACATCACATTGAGTGACACCACATTGAGTGAGTAAAATCCCCCCACCCCCATTCTACATGTCATAATAGTAATCGGTATGTCCCCATTAAATGCATGTTAACAAATCACACAGGTTGGGTGATGCACCCAGGAGGTGATGGCGCGGGTGCTTGGGCCGGCTCATCGTTGATTGCAACTATATTTTACTTTGCCAGTGTTTCCACATATTCATGTTCTCCTAATTCTCAAAAGACTGTCATGTGTGTGTTTTTAATCTGTCTAGTAAATATAATTTTACAATCAAAACAGATTGCACCTCAGCTGAAGAGTGTAGAGCAGCAGGTTGATTTCTAAATGAGCAGCAACAAAGTTCTTTGCATCACCACTAACTGCATTAGGCTTAAATACAAACGTTTGTAAAAATCAATAAGTCGTAGGGTTTATATTTTTCTTTGGGTGTTGAATCTACAACAAGCATCTAAATTAAAAAAAAAAAAAAAAAAAAGGGAATATAAAATCTGCTTGTCTCAGACACCTGTGCTGATGACTTGCCACAGTAATAAAAGTACTTGGTGTATTAGGGCAGAATTCTTACCAGCCAGGTCTAATAATACGATATCTGCCAGGTACGGAGAGGTCCACCACTGTTGAGCCCATGCGACTAAGATCACCTATTGGGCCACCATCCACTACAAGGGCTAGGCTTGGCCACAGCTCCTCAAACTCCTACAGAGCAAAATCATTAATAGGTACAACCAGGTGAGATCCTCTTTGAGAGCAAAAACAAACATCTGAGACAGCTGTACTCACATGAACTGCAAGAGTGCTGGACTGTGCGCTGATATTAGCACTTGTTAGAGCAAGCGGCTCATCACACATCTGACACAAGCGGCTTATGAATGGGTGGTCTGGGATGCGGACACCGACAAGCTACAGGTCAGTCACAAACACATGAACAAGAGAACTTTTTTTCCCCCTTCCACACTTCATACATTTATAACAGGTTAGGTCAGTTGGGCTCACCCTAGTAAATGGATTGAGATCTGTATTCAGTTCTTCAGACCTTTCAAGTACCAGAGTGACTGGCCCAGGAAGAAGATCTTTCAGAAGCTCCTCTTTTACAGTTACTTTGCAATACCTTAGGACAAAACATACATAGAATATTGTAGTAACTTAAACATGATAATTGATAACAATAAATCACATAAGACTTACTTGTAGATGTGTTGTATTTCTCCAACACAAATAGCTAAAGGCTTATCGCCATTTCTTCCTTTGATATTATATACCCTCTTGATGGCATCTGAATTCTGAGCCAAGCAAGCCAGGCCATAGATTGTGTCAGTGGGAACAGCGATGACCTGGCCTTCTTTTAGAGCCTTTAGTGTAGCTTGGAGAATTTGTGCTCCATCTGTGTTTAAAGGAAGAAAAAAAAAAAAAGAATTTCAGAATATGAAAAGCTTATACAAAGTGCACGCACTTGGACTGTATGTCAAAAAGGGAGCGTGCTGGTATTTCTGCACAAATATGAACATATTATTAACATAATGGTGTGTGGCAGGCACCTGATAACCTGGTTACCTAGTAGCAAAGTCCTTTTCAAATCATTTTATTCAGCATTCTGATATAATTAAAATCTTCTATAAAAATTTGACTTGTCTATTAAGGGAAACATCTACCTGAAGGACTAGATGAGTAGAGGAATGTATATTTTTTGTTTAAATTCTGACTTTTCTTTCTTTTGTAAACAAAGATGATGATGGACCCATTCTTGCTTCGTCCCTGCCTAAAGAGAGCAGTGCAGCAGTGCTTTAGTTCCTTATTCTGTTGCACTCTCACCTCTTCATCTATACCCTCTGCTTAAGCAAATATGGTTCCGAGGTTTTAATGTTTTCATTCCTATATTGCTGTCAACATTTTTCTCAGCATCTTGTAGATGCACACTATATAGTCAAAAGAATGTTGACCATGATACCCTTGTAGGCTTGCTGAATATCCTATTCCAACAGCATGGTATTAATATGTGGCAGCAATAAGGCTTTTAAATACTTCCAGACGTATCAAACCACCTCATCATGCTGCTCACTTTGTGTACAGGAACACTGTCTTAATGGAACAAGTTTGGCCTTTATTATCTCCAGTGAAGAGGAGCAGTGATGCTACAGCAGGGCTTCTTAAAATCCGGACCCAGAAAGGCAAGACTTTGGCGCCCCTGTCAGTGTATATTACTTCTACTGTGCAGTGAGAATGTCACGATCCAAATATGCAAAGACAGGGTCAATGTCTCCTGACCACACCACGGTTACGCAGCTAACTGTAGTCAGGTGGAGCCATTTCTCAGACTAGGCTGCTATGTGACCGTCTTTTAGGAGCTGTTCACATGTTGGTTCTTTTGCATGCTCAATTGTGTTATTTTAAATAATAATAATAATAATTTTTATTTATATAGCACCTTTCCAGAGCTCAAGGACACTTTACAATGAATAGAAAAAGGGGGGGAATATGAACAGACATTCAAGTACTGAGAGAGATACATTTAAACTAAAAAATAAAAATAAAAAAATAAAAAACTAACTAGGAGACAGACATACGAATTGAGGTGTAACATTCAGAAAACAAGTAAGTTTTGAGTTGAGATTTAAATGCTGAGATGTTATTAACAGAACGGAGAGAGTGTGTAGAGAATTCCAGAGCTTAGGTGCAAAAACACTAAATGATCTGCCCCCCATTGAAGATAGGCGGTACCGAGGGACAACAAGAAGGCCAGAGTCGGAAGAACGTAGTGAGCGAGACGGGATGTAGGAGACAAGCAAGGAGATAAGAAGGAGCCAAGCCATTTAATGATTTAAAAACAAGGAGAAGAATTTTTAATTTGATGCGGTAGTTAACTGGGAGCCAGTGGAGGTCAAACAAGATTGGGGTAATATGAGCAGAGTGTTTTGTATTAGTCGGTATTCTAGCCGCAGAGTTTTGAATATATTGTAACCTAGAGATGGAGCTGGCAGGTAAACCAGTGAAAAGGGCATTACAGAAATCAATGCGTGATGAGACAAATGCATGGATGACAGTTTCAGCATCTTTGGTACTGATGAAGGGACGCAGTTGGGCAATGCAACGTAAATGGAAGAATGCAGATTTAGTGACAGAGTTAATGTAAGACTGAAAGGAGAGTGTGGAGTCAAAGATTACTCCTAAATTTTTGACAGAAGTTGATGTTTTGATGTGAAAGCCAGCAATCTCACAGGTGAAATTAGTGGAAATGTTGCTGGTGAGTGCTGGGGTGCCAATGCGTGTCCACGCTGCAGCGAGTTGAAATCCTGCAGCTGATCCTCCTTGATGATCTGGTAAAATTCTCCATGTTTTCCTTGTGCTTGAAGGATGATGGGAGGCACCACAGCAGATTTCAAGGGAGCACAAGCTTGTGAATGCTTTGGAAAAAAGGAGAAATCAGTGTGGCAGGCCTTTTTCACACGGTTTTAGACGTGACGTGAACGGCCCCTTTGAACTTTTCCTTCAAAGTCGTTTCGATATTCGAGACTTGTCGTGTTGTCCTGTAAAGATTACTTTGTTTGATCAGTTTATTTATTCAAAACACTGCTTATTTAGTTTATTTAGGCATAAAAACCAGTCAATAAAGATTCTTCTCTTGTACACCTTTTTTCTAAAACACCTTGAAATATTTTTCATGTTAAAAGTTGGAGCTGGTTAGGTTCAAAAGCAACAATTTGTAGGCAAACAGTGCCATTTTTATTTATTTATTTATTTTTTGCACTAACTTGGAACATATGAGAAAGAATCACAAACACTGCAGGGCTTTACCCAACAGCACATGTATACAAACAGTTATTTGACAAACTGAATTTTAAACCAAGACATCAACAATCTAAACAAGTAATTTAAAAACCCTCTATGAAACAGGCTTATTAATTACAGAGTTATTTCGTTATGAGACTGCTTTTACACTAGCGTACACT